>LPNX011210146.1:173276-193919 GCA_001517045.1 Pseudotsuga menziesii
ACCCAGGAGAGGCTTGAGAGGCCCTTGTCACCACAAGCGGAGGTTTGAAACCAATTATTGTGGCCCTCAGCTTCAACGCGTATAGCGACTGTGCTGTCCGACCCCAACCTGGCCGGGACACATGCAAAATAGCCTTTACATGTACCCCCTCGATATCCTAGGTAAGGTCACTAAGGTCACCTCAATATAATCAACGCTCAAGCAGACAGTCGCGGGCAGGATTGACCGTATGGGCAGGGTAGCTGAGCCCGAAACTCTCGAAAGAGCCCCCATATACGAATACAATCCTGGCTATATCGCCGGTGCTACACAGTTCTCGACCAGGGGTTATCCCGATCAGACAACCGCTCACACTGCCTAGTGCTTGACTCCCTTTTGAGAGGAGCTTCCTGAGAACGTCTGTTATACCAAGGGTTTCACACACTCCCTGGACAGACACCTAGTTGTTGTTGTTTAGTGATCTTGGAGAATTGACTCAGAATGAACTATTCCAAGATCCTAAAACCTAAGCTTGTTGGTGCACCCTATAAAAGAAAAGAGTGTAATTCATTTTATTTAGCGTTGATTTTAGTTGGCTTTATTACTCAAAAATAGGATATGGCCGTGCAACTCATGGTGTTATGACACAACAAGAAGTAAAATGCACACCTAACAATCCATGCAAATGCATGTGTCCATGAAAACAGGGTATGCGTACTACGTGTAATGCACATTTTTTCTTCAAATGCTGAATGCAAATTTTCCTATATGAACACCTAACTATTACTCCAAAGCAAATCTAGAGCTAGTGCAAGTACAATGCAAAGTGCATAATGCAATGCATAATGAGAAGCAAATATTTTTGTATTTTTTGAAAATAAAGAGATACAAGAAGCAAAAGAATGATTCTACCCACCCCAGACTCTGCAAGCACACATAAACAACATTCCAGCAAAGCACTAAGGTAAAAGGACTCTAATGCACTAATCTCAAACAAAAAATCAAAGATGCCATGACAAGAACTTTCCTAAAAAAAATATAGGCTAAAAAACGTTTCTGGTCAAAAACAGAGGTAATAACAGACTCAGGCAGTGCCAAAGGAGACTCAGCAACTATCAGAACTCACCCAGCAATCCACTATCTTCCACAAAAAGGTAAAAACCAGGGTATACGCGATTGTGCGCAGTAAAACCGCGTGTATACGCGGAAATCCCAGAGGAAACCGCGTGTATACGCGACTGTAAACAATAAACCCGCGTACATGAAGAAAAAGATGCACAAACCAAGGTAAACAGACAGGCTGAGACTAAGTTTACACCAATTAGACTCTACCAAGCATACATGTCCGCATACCCGACACAGAAACAAGAGAGAGAGAGCAATTCAAATACATTGAATGCCAAGAAACCAATCCCTAAAGGTCAACTACTAGGAACTCCCCAGCGGAGTCGCCAATCCTGTTACGGAGAGAAATTCCTATGGCTTGGGGTACCACAACAGACAGCTAGACTCCAGAAATCAATCTTTCCCAATATGCAATAGAAATAAACAATCTAACACTAAAGGATCGAACCTCGTACTTTATTCCGGACGGGCTAAGTAGATCCCCGTTGAGCTTTCCAATCTTCAGCTTGAATTGTTATAGCACATCCTCAACAACAAGTAAGCAATACAAGCATACTATATTTCATGGTGTTAGATCTATTCTAGCATATATAACCAATAATGTAAAGCATTTGACATATTCCAATGGATACAATATTCATTCAAATACACATTAATGGACAGGAAAAGATATTTCTATTAATCATAATCAGAGATTACAAGTGACAACCTCTGACGGCACGTCTGCGAACCGGAGAAACTGAATCCCCCACTTGGGCCTCCACCACCTCAATCCTCCATCACTTCAATAGCAAGATTACTAGTAAAAGGCAAGCTTGGGAAGAACACAACAATGCTCCAAGGGACAAAAGGATGCAGACTCAAGCATAAAGTTCTGGCAACAATGGACTATAGTTTTGTTACTCTCAATTCTCTCTTATGCTTTTAATGTACCAAGGGGTTCCTTATATAGCTTTTCAAATGGATATTGAAAGGTCGAATCCGTGCGATCTCAAGGAATATGGAAGGCCAGGAGTCATATGAGTCGGATCCAAGTCAAGGAAAACTCCAAAATGCTTTGGACTATGCACACATCCCGATGTACGCGACTATAGAGGGAATATCCGCGTATGTACGCCGTTATCGGGGAAAAAGCCGCGTATATCAATATTCTAATGTTTTTAGGGATGATCAAGGTAACATCAAATGATATAAAGTGGTCCATAGGGGCTAATGAGTCTACAGCGGGACAAGGGAAGGCCATACAATGTGTGATTCACCTAGTGTGGTGAAATCCGCTATAACAATTGAAATGGCTCTGCCGCGTATTTATTTACATGTGTAAAAATGTGTTTATGATTAATTTATAATGAATGAGACAAATTCCAATCTAACACGTAGTTAGCATATGAATCAGCAACTTGATTATAATTTCTAGAAATGTGTATATATGTGATACTCTCAAATTGCCGTTCTAACAATCTTACTTGCAAGAATCTCCTTAATAACGTAGGATCTCTAACATGGTACAAACCATTCAATTGTGACACTACTAACTCTGAATCAAGACATACCTCAAGAGAGCGGACACCATGTGAGATGGCATCCCGTAGAAGCTCAATAACGGCGCTATATTCAACAACATTGTTGGAAGATGGCCGTAGACAAACACCTCCTGAAGACAATTCCTGACCCATAGGAGTAAAAATCACCCAAGCAGCTGAGGCTGAGTGTTGAGTGTGACGGCTTGCACCATCCGCAAATCCTATGAAAGTGGAAGATTTCATTGACATCTGCCACAAAAACGGAAACTAATCACAAACCCGATCACGATAAAGAAGACCTAACTATGCAAAAAAGTTGTACAATAATATACAACAAGCAACCTTGGCTAAGGATCATGCATAGTATTTTTTAAGATAGAGCCCATTTCTAGGCTCCGCCAAGGCTGTCCCCTCGTAATCCACTAACTCGTAGGCACCCTTCTCTAAGACACGTTTAACCACGTAAGGGCCACGCCACATAGGATTGAACTTCCCTGCCCCCAAGGGTTCTTTCGCTTGATCCCATAAAAGGACCAAATCACCCTCACTAAACACTCTCGGACGGACAGACTTATCGTATTGGGCCTTCACGCGATGCTTATTAACCTCTAGAGTCACCAAGGCATCTCTACGCTGCTCATCGAGTTGCTCAAGGTGAACCAAACGCTCCTCCAAAGGTGAAGTGTCTGGTAAGAGTTCTAGAGCTAACTTCAACGAATGAATTTTGCATTCAACCGACAAGATCGACTCCACTCCATGAACAAGCTGATATGGAGAAAAACCAGTGGCAGTCTTAACCGTGGTTCGATATGCCCACAAAGCAGGGTACAACATGATATGCCAATTCGTCTTGCTTTGTGCGATGGTTCGTTGGAGAATGGACTTAAGTAACTTATTCACTACTTCAACCTATCCATTCACTTGAGGATAGTAAGAAGAGGAGTGCTCTTGCTTATACCCTAGCTTGGATGCCAACTCTTCCATCATACGATTCTGAAAGTGCGAGCCATGGTCAGTGACAAGCTCTCTCGGAATCCTGAACCGAGTAATAATTTGGTTGAATACGAAATGCGCAGCTGTCTCACCGTCGGATTTTACAGTAGGCATTGCCTCTGCCCATTTCGTGAAATAGTCGACAGCTACTATGATGTGATGGTGCCCCCCAGCCGAAGCTGGGTTACAATCCATAAAATCTAGCCCCCACTTGGTGAAGGGACCGGCGGTGATGATAGGGTGCAACGGGGCAGGCTTAGAGCGCATATTCCGTGCAACCACCTGGCAAGGGTGGCACCTCTTGATCGCTTCAATACATTCCTTGAAGATCGACGGCCAGAAATAACCAGCTCTAAGAATCTTCTGAGCTGTAGCAAGCCCAGACAAATGACCACCACACGCCCCTCCGTGGCAATCATTCAAGACTACTTCAGCCTCATCATGAGTTAAACAATGTCGTAAAAGGGGATCTACTCCACGGCGGTACAAAGTGTTGTCCACTATGAGGTAGTTCTTGGAAACGTGACGTAACCAACATTGTTCATCTCACGACAGGTGAGTAGGGGTCCTCTGTGTTTGTAGATATACAATGATAGCCCTGTACCATGGGTCAGCCGTTGAGATTAAGAAAATATGTTCGTCAACAAACGTATCTTCACATACCAACTCCTCAGCCTCGCTTGGAAAATCCGATATGAGCTCTGCAAAGATTAAAGATTTCTTCGATTTTGCCGAAACAAATTCGAGATCAAACTCTTGTAGGATGACAATCCATTTATTGTATTTCCCCCCTATCATCCTACGTGTGAGGACGAACTGAAATGGATTGACATGCGCCACAACCAAGGTCTGGTGAAGGAGAATATAATGTCTCAAACACTGCACCGCATGTACAGTAGCTAAGGCAAGCTTCTCGACATGAGAATATCGAATCTCTGCGTCAATAAGGTTTCGGCTCAGATAATAAATGACATGCTCCTGGAGCTCCTCATCCTCCTGAACCAACACCATCCCAATCGTCTCTAAAGACGCGGCCACATATAATATGAAATCACGGCTATAATCTAGAGGACTAATCACCGGGGCTGATGCTAGGGCTCGCTTAAGTGCATCAAAGGACTCCTGGGCTCGCTCATCCCATTCAAAGGGGGTATCCTTCTTCAAGAGACGCATAAATCCTCTAGTTAAATTGGAGAAATTGACTACAAATCTTCGTAGGAAGTTTGCCATGCCTTGCAAACACTGAAGATGGCGAATATTACGCGGGGGAGACAACCGAAGTATTGCCTCCACTTTCAAGGGGTTGACTCTTATTCCCTCCTTAGAAACGATGAATCCTAAAAGATGACCTGATTTTACGCAAAAGATGCACTTATGAGGGTTCAATCTAACAGCATAATGCCGGCATCTTTCGAAAACCAATCTCAAGTGACACGAATGACGCATCCTCATACGAGAATGAGCAGCGAGGTCATCCAAAAATACTTCAATAATGGACTTGAGATCGTGGAAAATCAAGGTCATCGCCCGCTGAAACGTAGCTCCGGCGTTTTTAAGGCCGAAAGGCATTTTTCGATATGCAAAAGTTCCCCAAGGACAAATAAATGCGGTCTTGTGTTGGTCCTCGGGTTTTATTTGAATCTGATTATATCCGAAAAATCCGTCCATAAAGGAAAACACCTCGCTACCCGCACACTCATCCAAAATCTGATCTATAAATGGTGTGGGGAAGTTATCCTTAGGACAGGCACGATTTAAATCACGGAAATGAGTGCATATACGGATCGCTCCTTGCTTCTTATCTACCGGAACGGGATTTGAAACCCACTCCGTCAAGGGAACGGGATAGATGAAACCCGCTTTCAATAGTTTCTCTATCTCTACCTTTATGGCGGGTGCTTTTCTAGGATTCACGGCGCGTAAACACTGTCGAACAGGCTTAGCGTTGGGGTAAGTTTTAATTTCATGTTCGACAATCCGAGGGTCAATTCCTGGCATCTCGTCGTATGACCAAGCAAAAACATCACGGAATTACCTGAATAGCTCGGTATACTCACGAATCTCATCTTGGGAACAATCTTCCCCAATGTAGACATTCTCAATCATACCAGGATTGCGAGAAATGTTGATAGGGATAGTTGACGATATGTTCGCCATGTTTCCATCAACCATCTGACCCGGCGAGCTTAATGGAACCATAGGTCTACCAACTTTCTGACTAAGAATCTCCCTGTAATCCTCACGCTCCAAACGGTCAAGCTCTGGAAGGAAATAAGATCTATGATGAAGCTCCTCCCATGGTGGCTCAACTCCCGACATGGCCTCGATAATCGCTTCGTCTGAAGGGAAAACCGTATCAAGGCAATCGTGGGCATGAGAAGATTATACTGCCCATGCAGGCAACACATAGGGGTCTTCCTCCTCTGTCTGCGAAGAGGAAGAACAAGGCACTGCAGCAGACTCAAGATTAGTTTGGTAAGCAATCATAACTGCAGGCAACGGCATACTCGGCTCGATGGAATCACTCGAAGGGCTCGGTGAAGGAAGAACCCAGGGATCGCCCATATGATTTGTGCAAAAGGATACCGACTTCGTAGACGTGGAAGCTCCATCGACGCTCGATCCTACCATGAGGATAGGTGTAGAAGAGCTAAAGGTTCCCATAAGGGATGGATACATTCCTACACCCACACTCCCAGTTGCCGGCTGGGAATGCTCAACCTTCGGAACCGAAGCTCCTGACGATGCATTAGGAGGCGGATTCTTGAATGACATCTGATCAATCGTCACAATCTTCCCATTATGAGGAAAGCTTACAACGCGAAACACGGAAGACGCGACGGCTTGCATACTATACATCCAATTCCTTCCCAGTAAGAGATTATAGTCAAGGGGAGCATCAACCACCTCAACCTCTATCGCAACGGTCTTCCCTCCCAAACGGACTTTAAGAGAAGGAATGATACCGTGCGGCCTAAACGATCTCCCATCGAAAGCAGTTAACATGGTCGTAGATTTCGACAATTCAGGAGAACCAAGACCCTTCCAACAAGACAAAGACATCACAGAAGCAGCAGCGCCCTCATCAATCACAGTTCGCTTGACGGTCATATTAAGACATTCTACTTGTATCAAAAGGGACACATAGTAGGGCAAGCGAGGCTGATGTCCTGTGGTTTCAAATTTGATCATTGTGGGAGAGTCATCACCATTCACACCAAGAGCTGAAAGTAAAGCCTTCCTTTGCAATGGACAACTCTGAAGCACCTCCAATGTAGACATCGCACAAGGAGTATGACCCAAGTCCTCGACAACTGAATAATTCTGTGCGGCTCGAGCACTTGGATTATCCCCTGAGCGCTAAAGTACCCCCTTAGGAATGCGAGGTGCAGCTTCAGGTTTATCCGCAGGTTTATCCACAAGTTTATCCACTGGTTTAGTGGCCGTTTTCTCAATGCGCAAAGGAGTTCCTGGTGGATCAGGTTCTTTACCTGGGCTGGGTTGCTACGAAGTATAATCTTTCGCACGCGTCACAGCTTTCGTGGCACGGACCATGTTAATGCACCCACGACCACTAGTCTCGGGTGGATCATCATCACTAGATTGGTCCTGGGACTTCGAGTTCATATTCTGGTTATGTGGTAAAGGGTTTGTCAACATAGCTGGGCCCTGTGCTATGAACTTCGAAGCTTCATCCATCCTAGGGAACAAGTATGTGAGGTGATCATCCTTACATAGCTTGCAAGGAAACTTAACCTTACGTTTATTCTGCTTGTCCCCCCCAGCATTTTTGTTGTTCTTGTCATTATTAGTGGCATTTTCGTTCTTATTCCCACCCTTCTTATTATTTTTACCCTTCTTACGATCCCGTCTGGGTTGCTGCTTACCCTTCTGGTCCGACGTTTGCACATCATGTACATTCGCCGTTTGGGCAGGATGAGACGAAGCCGTAGCTTGTCCCGAAGCAGATTGGTTGGTAGACGACTGAGCTACTTGTTTCGCAACCGAACCTGTAGGCTTTTTACTTGCACAACCCACAATTCCATCGGCATGTGGTCCAGGCTTGACCTTGGGATCAAAACTCGAACGAGGAGCATTAGGTATAATCTCGTATAACAAACCAGACTGAGCATAGATCAAGTCTAGTTCCTGTGCCCTAAAGATGGCTTGTTCCTCATTCTGAACTCTGGATGTGGAAACATCCTTCGCTATGTATGGCAATAAAGCCTTGAGGAACCACTCAAGGAGGAATTCTGGCGGTATAAAGGCTTTGATTAATCTCTTCCGTCTAAGCCACTCCTGAATATGATCAGAAATATGGGTGGCTTTATCTTGTCGAAATGTCGACAAGAGTTCAGTACCAACATCATATCGTACTGGTAGTTGGAAGTGATTAAGGAAAGTCATTGCAAGATCATCGAACAAGGTAAAGGCACCCCTAGGCAACTCTATATACCATTTCGCCGCAGGCCCTGTGAGGGTGCGTTGAAATAGTCTCAGGCAGACTGAGTCCTTATGCAAGGAATTGGAAGAGCACCATAGGTGGAAAGTCGTAACGTGTTCACTCGGATCCTCTCCTAGTTTGCCTTCGAATTTAGGTATATCCGAAGGAAGCTTGGTAGGGACAGCCGGCCAAGCCGGGTCATGAGCTATAGGATCGTTCGTAAGTCTTGATAAGTCAGATAAATTTAGTGTTGCGAGGAAAGGGAGCTTCGAATGATTAGGTCTTTGGGCCGCTCCCTGGTTCATATAGGATTGATTACCACCATGGCCATGGCCATAGTGACCTCCTCCCGTATGACCCGTGTATGGTAGTGCCGAAGTACCATCATAAGGTGGACCTTGACTAGAGGGAGCTACAAAGCCATAACTAGGGGGATAAACAGGTTGTGAATATCCGCCTCCATAAGGTGCAGAAACCTGTCCATACTACGTCCCATGATGGGATGCATAGGTCATCGCATGCGATGCCCCATGAGACACTCCATAGGAAGGGATATACATTCCGGAAGTCGGAATATACATGCCTGAAATAGGGATATACGTCGAGGAAGTAGCAACCTGACCTCTAGAAACATGAACATAACCTCCCGAAACCACGGGTGGTATCTAGGCTTGTGATGCAATGGGTCTAGAAATTGCAGTATGGACTTGACTCGTAGCTACGTGCCGACTCGAAGGACCACGTGAGGGAGGTGGAGGGTTCGCATTCGATGAACTCGAAAGCAAGGACGAAGGGATCTCTGTAATAAGATATGTGCTAGTGCCTATCGTTACTCTTCTGGGACCTGGTATCGCTATAGGATCGCTAACTCTAGACCTAGGAGGTATATGAGATGTGGCTTCCACCGCTGGGATGGAAGGTGCAATATGAGTAGTACTCCCAAACCTCTCCGCAAGGTAAGGCATGGGAATGCCCCCAGGTATAGTGTTAGGGTCAAAGTCAGATTCGGCATGAAATTCCGAACCATGAATAGGGAAACCAGTCGTAGCATAACCACCGTAGCTAGTGCTGGCAGGTTCAAAGTGAGTCTCGGCATCTTCCGGCATTCCATACCGATAATGCTGTAACGAGGGGTCAGGCCTAGAATGAATATGTCTATCTTGCATGGCTCCTATCTCAGAAATCACAGGTCCTAACTCAGTTAGGTCGGGTGAAGGATCATAAGTAGGTGTAAAATCCCCATCGTCAACACGAATGGGAGGAGGAAGCGAATCAGATGTGTCCTCTGAATGGTATCCCATGGTGTGTGAATCAAAGTGTGATGTAGTCCGCCTGGACTGTCTAGGTCCCTCTCCCAAAGGAGGAGGATCAGTAGAAGGCGGAAGTTCTGCTAAACAACGAGAACGGCGCGGAGCCGCACCCGAATCCACAATGACTCAAAAAATAGCAAAGACTCTCTATTTACGTCAACCCTAGGCCAACTAGCGTGCATAGAGCAATCACTATAAAATCTAAATCCAAAAGCAAGCAAACAGGGGCTGGATAAGTGAATTCCCGAATGTGGCCGGTATGTCTCGCCTAGGAGAGGCTTGAGAGGCCCTTGTCACCACAAGTGGAGGTTTGAAACCAATTATTGTGGCCCTCAGCTTCAACGCGTATAGCGACTGTGCTGTCCGACCCCAACCTGGCCGGGACACATGCAAAATAACCTTTACACGTACCCCCTCGATATCCTAGGTAAGGTCACTAAGGTCACCTCAATATAATCAACGCTCAGGAGGACAGTCGCGGGCGGGATTCACCGTATGGGCAGGGTAGCTGAGCCCGAAACTCTCGAAAGAGCCCCTAGATACGAATACAATCCTGGCTATATCGCCGGTGCTACACAGTTCTCGACCAGGGGTTATCCCGATCAGACAACCACTCACACTTCCTAGTGCTTGACTCCCTTTTGAGAGGAGCTTCCTGAGAACGTCGGTTATAGCAAGGGTTTCACACACTCCCTGGACAGACACCTAGTTGTTGTTGTTTAGTGATCTTGGAGAATTGACTCACAATGAACTATTCCATGATCCTAAAACCTAAGCTTGTTGGTGCACCCTATAAAAGAAAAGAGTGTAATTCATTTTATTTAGCGTTGATTTTAGTTGGCTTTATTACTCAAAAATAGGATATGGCCGTGCAACTCATGGTGTTATGACGCAACAAGAAGTAAAATGCACACCTAACAATCCATGCAAATGCATGTGTCCATGAAAACGGGGTATGCATACTACGTGTAATGCACAATTTTTCTTCAAATGATGAATGCAAATTTTCCTATATGAACACCTAACTATTACTCCAAAGCAAATCTAGAGCTAGTGCAAGTACAATGCAATGCATAATGAGAAGCAAATATTTTTGTATTTTTTGAAAATAAAGAGATACAAGAAGCAAAAGAATGATTCTACCCACCCCAGACTCTGCAAGCACACATAAACAACATTCCAGCAAAGCACTAAAGTAAAAGGACTCTAATGCACTAATCTCAAACAAAAAATCAAAGATGCCATGACAAGAACTTTCCTAAAAAAAATTTAGGCTAAAAAATGTTTCTGGTCAAAAACAGAGGTAATAACAGACTCAGGCAGTGCCAAAGGAGACTCAGCAACTATCAGAACTCACCCAACAATCCACTATCTTCCACAAAAAGGTAAAAACCAGGGTATACGCGATTGTGCGCAGTAAAACCGCGTGTATACACGGAAATCCCAGAGGAAACCGCGTGTATACACGACTGTAAACAATAAACCCGCGTACAGGAAGAAAAAGATGCACAAACCAAGGTAAACAGACAGGCTGAGACTAAGTTTACACCAATCAGACTCTACCAAGCATACATGCCCCCATACCCGACACAGAAACAAGAGAGAGAGAGCAATTCAAATACATTGAATGCCAAGAAACCAATCCCCAAAGGTCAACTACTAGGAACTCCCCAGCGGAGTCGCCAATCCTGTTACGGAGAGAAATTCCTATGGCTTGGGGTACCACAACAGACAGCTAGACTCCAGAAATCAATCTTTCCCAATATGCAATAGAAATAAACAATCTAACACTAAAGGATCGAACCTCGTACCTTATTCTGGACGGTTGAAGTAGATCCCCGTTGAGCTTTCCAATCTTCAGCTTGAATTGTTATAGCACGTCTTCAAAAACAAGTAAACAATACAAGCATACTATATTTCATGGTGTTAGATCTATTCTAGCATATATAACCAATAATGTAAAATCATTTGACATATTCCAATGGATACAATATTAATTCAAATACACATTAATGGACAGGAAAAGATATTTCTATTAATCATAATCAGAGATTACAAGTGACAACCTCTGACGGCACGTCTGCGAACCGGAGAAACTGAATCCCCCACTTGTGCCTCCACCACCTCAATCCTCCATCACTTCGATAGCAAGCTTACTAGCAAAAGGCAAGCTTGGGAAGAACACAACAATGCTCCAAGGGACAAAGGGATGCAGACTCAAGCATAAAGTTCTGGCAACAATGGACTATAGTTTTGTTACTCTCAATTCTCTCTTATGCTTTCAATGTACCAAGGGGTTCCTTATATAGCTTTTCAAAGGGATATTGAAAGGTCGAATCCGTGCGATCTCAAGGCATATGGAAGGCCAGGAGTCATATGAGTCGGATCCAAGTCAAGGAAAACTCCAAAATGCTTTGGACTATGCACACATCCCGATGTACGCAACTATAGAGGGAATATCCGCGTATGTACGCGGTTATTGGGGAAAAATCCGCATATATCAATATTCTAATGTTTTTAGGGATGATCAAGGTAACATCAAAAGATATAAAGTGGTCCATAGGGGCTAATGAGTCTGCAGCGGGATACTCTAAAAGCTTGAAGGATTACATAATATACTTCCCAGGATTCAAGAAGATCGACATCAGTAGGGATGTGACATTTGATGAAGACACATCTACAACAAATCCAGAAAGAGACCTGCTGAAGAACCTAAAGAAACAGAAGCACCCAGCATTCATGATATAACCATGAATGAAGAAACTCAAGAACAAGATGGAGAATTTGAAGAACCTGTAGATCCACCTGTGGAGAAGAATCCTCATAAGAGGAAACCTGCTTAGGTATGAGAAGCTGTCCAAGGTGCGGAAAGATATGGGGCTCCAGAAGAGAGTCACAGAGAAAGAAAGAGGACCAGATCCTACTCCAGATATGTAGCTTTATTATGTGATTTCATCAATAAAGAACCTTCCAACTATGAAGAAGCGGCAGAATGGAAAGAATGGAAGGATGCTATGATCGAAGAGTATCAATCGATCATGAAGAATGATGTTTGGGATTTTGTCCTAAGACCAGAAGGGAATTCTATCATAACTTCCAAATGGATCTACAAGATCAAGCATGCTGTAGATGGTAGCATAGAAAAATATAAACCAAGATTTGTTGCTCGTGGTTTCTCCCAGAAAGAAGGAATCGATTATGAAGAAACTTTTACACTTGTAGCCAGATACACTTCCATCAGATCAGTACTTTCTATGGCTACAGTAATGAAATGGAAGATACACCAAATGGATGTCAAGATTGCTTTCTTGAATGGTGTAGTAGAAGAAGAAGTGTATGTGGAGCAGCCACTCAGTTTTGAGACACATGACAGGGAGTCTCATGTATGTAGATTGAAGAAAGCCCTGTACGATTTGAAATAGGAACCCAGGACATGGTACGACATATTTGATAGCTTTCTATATAGTTTGGGCTTTACCAAGAATAAAGCAAATTCCAACCTTTACTACAAGTTTAGAGATGGAAACCCAGTGATGCTCCTACTCTATGTAGATGATCAGTTTGTAACAGGTATGGATGGGTTGATTGCTGATACGAAGAGGAAGCTTGCTGTCGAGTTCGTAATGAAGGACTTGGGTATGATGCATTATTTTCTAGGCATGGAGGTGTGGCATAATGCAGATGGAATTTTCCTAGGACTAAGGAAATATATAGTAGAGATCCTGAAGAGATTTGGGATGATCGACTGTAAGGCCATGACCACACCTATGGCATTGAACCTAAAGCTATTGAGTGATGCTTCATTAGATATGGTTGATGATACAATGTATCTTCAAATGATTGGGTCCTTGATGTACCTAACGAACACGAGACCAGATATTTGCTTTGCTGTGAACCCCTTGAGCCAGTTCCTGACAGATCTGAGACATGTTCACTTGATTGCTACAAAGCATATTCTGAGGTACCTAAGGGGTACAGTTGATTATGGGCTCAAGTATGAGGTGAATCACAAGATTAACCTGGAGGGATATATTGATTCAGATTGGGCAGGCAGTGCCATCGATAGGAAGAGCACTTCAGGGTGTTACTTCAGTATGGGATCAAGTGTGATCTCTTGGTTTAGTAGGAAGCAATCCTGTGTGGCAGTGAGTACAGTTGAAGAAGAGTATGTTGCAGCTTGTTCAGCTAGTTGTGAGGCAGTATGGATAAGGAAGCTACTGTATAATTTATTTGATCTTCAGTTTGATGCTACTTGTATATATTGCGACAACTAGAGTTGTGTGAAGTTGTTGAAGCACTGAGTGTTTCATGACAAGTCGAACCATATCGAGATCAAGTATCACTATATCAGGGATATGGTGCAGAGGGGAGCAATGAAGCTCCAGTATGTTGTGACGGATGAACAGATAGCTGATATGTTGATGAAGCCATTGGTGAGAGTGAAGTTTGAGTAATTTAGGGAGAAGCTTGGTGTTCTCCAGATTGAGGTTCCTTCCAAGGGTAAGCGATGACTCCGTGAGCCATTCTAACATGGTGAGAGGATTGGTTCCTTCCATGCCAGATATGAGTGCTGAGCCATTCTGATATGACTGTAGGATTGGTTCCTACATGATCAGATATAAGGGCTATTGCCATTCTTTCAATGGAGTTTCCTGGTCAGTTACTAGGAAAACTCGGTCTAGGATTGAGGGCCATTCTGATCTGACTGTGAGATGTGTTCTCACATGATCAGATATGAGTGCATATCCATTATGATGTGATTGAGGGATGTGTTCCCACTTGATCAGAGATAAGGGTTGTTGCCATTCTATCATGGTGAGAGGATTGGTTCCTTTCATGTCAGATGTGAGTGCTGGCCATTCTGACTTAGTGTCAGATATAAGGGCTACTGCCACTCTTTGTATGGAGGCACCTGGTCAGTTACCAGGAATCCTCAGTCTAGGACTGGGAGTCATTCTAATGTGACTGTGGGATTGGTTCCCACATGATCAGATGTAAGTGTAGATCCTTTCCACAAATTATAGTAGGTGTGTCCTATCATGCTGGTGGATGTGAGTGCTGGCCTTTCCATAGATGATAGTAAGTGTGTCCTATCATTCTGGTGGATGTGAGTGCTGCGCCTTTTCACAGATGGTAGTAAGTGTGTCCTACCATGCCAATGATTGTAAGTGTTGTGCCTTTACAGAGATGGTAGTAGGTGTGTCCTATCATGCCGGTGGTTGTAAGTGCTAAGCCTTTTCATAGATGATAGTAGTTGTTTCCTATCATGCTGGTGAATGTGAGTGTTGGGCCTTTCTGATGTGATTATAGGATTGGATCCTACATGATCAGATGTGAGTGCTGGGTTTTCCTTTCATTAGAGGAAATTTGGGATCTAAAATGGGCCTTATAAGAAAACATGCCAATAATAAGTTCTTGTGAGTTGGAATTCAACAACCAATAGAATTCCAAGAAAATTAGTCAACCATAATGGTTGAATTTACATAATTGTCATAAAAAAAACTACTTTTTTGTTCGTATTTTCCACATATCTCCCTGTGTTTTTTTATCAAATTTCGATTGGGAGAGCTTGTTCGACACGGAATTTAATTCTGCATCCAATGAGTACCCACACTGCATACTTTTGACAGACCCTGCTACCCAAAAAATAAGAAATACCTGAAAAAACATGTTGATGACATCGTCATCATCTTTTTTTAGGTATTTCTCATTTTTTGCGTAGTGGGGTCCATCAAAAGTATGCAGTGTGGGTACTCGTTGGATGCGGAATCAAATTCCACATCCAACAAGCTCTCCTGATCGAAATTTGAGTAAAAACAAAGGGAGATATGTCGAAAATACGAACACAAAAAGCAGTTTTTTTCTTTCTTCCTCCAATATTAATAAATATTATTTTATTATTTTAACTATTATTTTATTATTTTCCTTATGACACCCATTTTAGACCTCAAAATTCCTCTAATGTTGACATGGTGTTGGATGTGTTCCTCTCATGGTCAGATGTAAGTGTTGGGCGAGCCATTTTGACTTGGTGTCAGATATAAGCACTGGAGAAGACCTACATGGAGGCTAGGCCTACAACCAGCATGAAAAAGGGCTGGCTCTGTAGAACTTCTTGTGACAAGAAGAATCATGAGATAGCACCTATGATGATCCAGTGATGATGATCCAGCAGTGATGATCCATATCAAGTAATGATCCATATCCACTAATGATGTCTAGTGATGATCCAGATCGAGTGATGATCCAGATCTAGTAATGATCCAGATCGAGTGATGATACAAATCCAGTGATAATGATCCAGATCAAGTGATGATCCAGATCTGAAGATGAAGATGACTTGAATATGAATATGACCTAAAGATGAACATGACTTGAAGATGAAGATGACTTGAAGATGACGAGGACTTGACGATGATCCAGAAGATACAGAGAAGAAGACTTGTGCTGATAAATTGTGTCGAGAGAATACCTTCCTAGTTAAGAGGGAGTGTTAATGTAATTGTAACTTCAGAATGTATTCACTTGTATTTCTTATGTATTGTAACCCAATGTTTATTCCGGGATGTATTTGTAATGTACTTGAGTCATGCCATGCCCCAATGTTCCGATCGGGAGGTTCTATAATGTAAACAAGTCATGACAAGTCATTATGGGTAACCCTCCTATTGGTTAAGGGTTGAATTTTCCGTGGTTCTGGGGTACTAGGGTTATTAGACTCACCTAGTGAAATCAGCCCTAGTTGGGTTTAGTCAAGTCGAGAATTAGTATAAATAGAGAGCTAGCCTCTCTATTTATAACACACTCACTCACACTCAGTTGTAGTGCATAGCCAAGGAAGAAGAAGACACTGGGGAAAGGAAGAAAAAGGTTACTACTGTTAGGAGATCATCTTACTATTTTGGGGTTTTACTTTTGGTGTTAGTTCTATCTCTGAGGAAGTTGCGGGGTTTTCTCCATTTATGGTTTCCCAGACAAAAAGCACTGTGTTCATTATCTCTTGTGTTTGATTGCTATCCTTGTTATTCTCTCAATTAAAGATCCTAATGTAATGCTAGCTTAATGATAAAATTTAACAATTTTGTGTTGAGCATAAGCTCTGCAGCACATGATTCATAAGAACTAGAAGTATTGGGCATAAGCCCTAGAGCATTCGAAATTGACGTTGAGCATAATCTCTGGAGAATCAGATCCTTTTCCATATCGCAGATTTCGAGGAGGGCCTACACTATCTGGGTTTTTAGATAAAACCTAATGACTATCGAAAATAGGATTGGGTCTGGCTTCTGGAGAAACTGGAGAAGCGACTCAAATTGTGGTTTCATCGTTGGTTGTCTAGGGCCGGAAGACTCGTGCTAGTCAAATCTGTTTTAGAGGCTATCCCAGTGTACTAGATGACATTGGCCTGGATCCCAAAGGGTATTCTTAAAAAGTCTCGTCGCATTTGTTTTCATTTCCTTTGGAGTGGGAAACAGGAAACCCAGATGACACCATGGGTCAGGTGGGAAAATATTGTTGTTCCAAAAGGCTTAGGGGGATGGGGACTCAAAAACATTTTCCATTTTGCAAAATCTTTTGTGGAAAAAGGCAGCTGGAGAATTATACAGATGGACAACCTTTGGACTTTTGTGATGATCAAAAAATATATCGAACCACTCTCGCTGGAGGACTGGATTCGAAGGCCTGATAAATCCCATGCTGGGGGCTCCATTTCTGAAAAGCAGTGATAAAATCCTTTGATGATATTGGTAATGGGTTGGCCTGGAGTGTCGGAAATGGTAGAAAACTTCGCATTATAGAAGATCCTTGGGCTGGGTGTCTCCAACATCATATTCTCATGGAAAACACAATTTTGGCTCTAAGGGAGGCGGGGTTTTTCTATCTGCATCAGCTCGCAGCTCCTGAAGGGTTGGTCAGATGGGCTCAATCTTGGATTCGGGTTGGGGACTTGGGGTTTGAGGCCCTGGTCACCAGGGACTTGGACAAATATATCAGCTCACTCATCAGAGATCATATTATCCTGCGTGATCGGGAGGACGTTTTAATTTGGGATTCATCTCCTACAGGGACTTATACATCGAAAGTTGGTTATATCGTTCTGAGTGGCATGGGGTTGGATGGAGCGGTGGTCTGGTGGTGGAAAAAACTTTGGAAAATCAAATGCCCACCGAAAAACAAACTATTTATGTGGTGCGTTTTGGAAAATAGGGCACCAACCTGGGACAATTTACAAAAGAGAAGCTTTCATGGTCCAGGTTGGTGTTCTCTGTGTAAAGGAGATTCTGAAACTGTTTTACACCTTTTCCTCCTTTGCCCTTGCACCTTGGCGGTCTGGAAGGAATGTTCAAAAAACTTTGGCATAAACTGTGTTTGGAGAGGTGACAAAATACTTCATGCATGGGAAGAGTGGAGAAGAATCTGTCCGAATGAATCATTGAAGCCACTACCTCTTCTTGTTATTTGGGGAATCTGGATTGCCCGTAACAACATAATCTTCTCTGAAAAATGTTGTACCCCCGAGATTACTACTTCGTTGGCTTGTGGGATAATGGAAGCATCCCCACACCATATCAGAGCTTGGAATCAGCGGCAGTCTATAGAGGTTGAAATCGATAAGACTGTCCCATGGACATTTTTTGATGGGGTGGCCCAAGACAATTGTTGTGGTGGGGGAGCTCTTCTGTTCCTACGAGAAGGACATTGTTTCAAAATCACGACGGGTTTAGGTGAAGGCAGCAATAACTTTGCTGAGCTACTCAGTCTAAAATTGTTACTCATTTTTGCAGCAGAGAAAGGGTGCCGTACTCTGGTTTGTTTTGGTGACTCAATGAATGTCATCAATTGGGTCAAAAAGACTCAGGTGTGCAGACACTTTAGATTGGAAAATATTCTCATTACAATTGCTGACCTTATTGAATCTTTTGATTCATTCTCTTGTAGCCATGTCTACAGGGAGAATAATAGGGAGGTGGACTTGGCCTCAAAGGAGGGTCTTCTTTTGATGGAGGGGGATGGAATATTTGGGAGAAACTTGATGATTCTGAACACACATACTATCATCATCCTTTTATTGAGGGGGTGGCCCCTACTTGATCCTTTGGCAGTGCTGTTTACTTTAATCCATTTATGGGACTGGTCTGTTCAGAACTTTGATGATGTTTCACTGTGCTCTGTCTCTTTTGACTCTGTTTATCAATTATACTTGCTCGAAACTTTTCTTTTTTTTTTGTTCGGTACTTATATGATGGTTTTTTGGTCCTATCTAATTTTGAGACTTTTGAGTCTACTCGGGATTGTTCTCTCATCCTGATATCTGATGTATATGTAAATATTTGGACCTCTGCTGGGTACTTTTTTGAATACACAGAGATGTGTATCTGAAAAATGTAATTTTGTTACTCGAAAGATGAAATAAAATTATGCTTTTTTTTCTAAGGAAAAAATAAAAAATAAAAATTGTAATATAAAGATATACAAAGAGGTATTATATTTGCACAATTATATATATGATATTTACATAAATATCTTGTTATATTTTCTTATCTATGTCTAAATTTATCTTAATTATAAAAAAATTTAAGTGTGAAAATATTTAATTCTTTTTTTTTTTATAGATATAGAGAAGATAAATTTACTAATGGTAAAAGTATGTAAAGACTTTCTATTAAAGATAAAAACATCATAGAAAGTGACAGAATAATAAACATACTAAAAACATCATAGAAAGCGACAGAATAATAAACATACACCACACATGGACTTAGTAACAAACTGCCACAAAGAACCATCTTAACATATACTTTTTGCAAATGATATCGTTTCAAATCAAAGGAGGGTGCTGTAGATATTCATACATATATAACTTAAGAGTCGTTCTTTTAAATACAAGCTAGTAATATACTTTTCTTTAATTTTTAAAGTTTAACAATATAGAACGATGTAATGCTTATTAATTTACAAGTTTATCAAATTTTGAAAATATTATTTGATTTAAAATGGACAAAACTTTTATGAATATTGTTTCATTGTATAATTATATTTAAAATTTGAATTAATTTTTTTTAATTAAATTAAAAAAAATCCATATATTATTGCTAACCCAATCCTTTAAACATTAAAATATAAAAAATTATAATTATAATTAAATAAATTAAATTGAAAAAAAAATATTTTGACCACGTTGATGCAATGTAATGAACTCATAGCATTGAAGAAAAAAATGACACTATTAATGTGCATCATCCTAACTCGTGTACAGTGATAAATACCATATGTGATTTTTGATGTCAACTTCAAATCAAACATTAAACCAAACAATCATTCGGTGGATATAAATAAATGGTTAACAATTGAATATCGAAGCTAATAATGTAGTGTATGTGTGTAAAATATACGTATTTTATTATTATTATTATTATTATATATAATAAATTTGAAATATAAAAATGCTAGAATGTTTAATGAAAATAATTTTTAGTTTTTTTTATTATATATAAATTTAAAATATGAAAATGGTAGTATGTTTAATAAAAGTAATTTATAGTTTTATATATGAAATGTAAGTTAGATTTTATTTGAGGGTATATTATTATTATTATTTTATTAATTGGTAATAATATATTTTTAAATTTATGATCTAGCTGATTTTATTTGAAGGTATATTATTATTATTATTTTATTAATTGGTAATAATATATTTTTAAATTTATGATCTAGCTAGATACCAAATTGATTACTAAAACATTTTGTATGTGAGACAAGAAATTTATAAAGAACTCTTTTTATGCATCAATTTCACTATTAAAGTTTAAGGATCTATACATATCTTACTCCTCTAGATTTGAACTTGTGATTTCATAGGAGGAAACATATGGTTTTATACATTAAACCAACTTAAGTGTATATTGCTGTACATTATTATGTAGGTTGAAATCACCTTTTGGTTTTGGAGTATGATTTAACACCACTTTTGTTAAGAGTTCATTTTTTATTAGATGTAAAGAAAAATGTTGATGATTCAAAACCTAAAGAAAGTTTTGTTTGTACATAATGATGTTGCTCCATGTTGGAATGTTGAGATTGTATCAAGCTAGGCCAATAACATGAATATTGTAGGTTTTTTTCTATTTTTAATAAAATGTCGGACTATTTATCAAAATTTAATTATTTGTAAAATATGAATAAATAATTGAAACTATGAAAAGATGATACATTCTCTTTGTAAATTGAATTGTGGTTTAGTGGTGATATATATATATATATATATATA
>LPNX011210146.1:194001-298478 GCA_001517045.1 Pseudotsuga menziesii
AAAAAGTTAATGTGTCATTGAGGATTAGACATAAATGGATAGAGTGTGAATTTTACCTCCTAGCCATTCTAATTTTTTTTTCTTGGAAAATAGTTCTTAGAGAAACTTTCGGGCACTTCCCCTCATTTCTAGGATGTAGCTATTGTAATCTTGACAATGCCTACATTCCAAGCACCTCGCCCCCAAAGAAATCAAAGAGAGTTAAACCAGTGACGTCCGCTACACAAGGGAAGAGATCTTGCGTTCAGTTCGTTGCCACTTGAGTGAACCCTTAAAGCGAACCAACCAATTGAACTGTTACCCCTCAACTATGCCTTTTTTAGCCATGTGAATTGACAATTCGTTGGGATTACTTTGGCAAGACCCATGTTTAAAGTCTGCAATTGTCATTATAACCCAAGAGTATATCCAACAAACCGTAAGCCAAACATACCAATAACTCATGACTTAGAAAGTGTTGAGAAGTCTTGTTGAAGGAACCTACCCTTCTAACCTTATCAAAATCAGCCAAATATCTTATTAAAAATTTGAATTATACCTCTTCACTATTTAGCATAAAAATTGAAGATCCTCATAAAAATTAAACCTAAGTCACACATAACAAACTTATCATTTCTCACCCATAAAACTAACCCATTTAACTTATCCCTCAACTATGTTAAGGGAATAATTCCATATAAAAATAAGATGCATACTCCACCCTTTCTTAAGTGCATGGGTCCACATGGACATGTGGAACAAGGAGATCTCTAATGAAATACACAAGTCGCTGCCACATGCATGGGTATCTAATGAAATAAAATCTATATAAATAAGACATCAAGTGCTAAATCTAAAGCATTATATACATTTGTGTTGTGTTTTCGATCAGAGTCATTGAATCTTCAACGAAAGAAAAGCCTCAACGACAAAAGTGAATCCATTATTCGAATCCACGGAGGCTAACGGCGAAGTCGACAGGCCCTCGGTGTCGGATCTCGCGATAAATTAGAGTTCAATTTTATCATCATCTGCCTGAAGACTATATCTGTTTCCAGAAATCATTTCATTTCTCCAGTTTTCGCTCCTACGAGGAGTAGACTGCTCACTGTCTGATTGTGTACTTCTATTCTACTGCGTGAGTTTCGATCGTGCAAACTGATGTCGAGCCTGTGGGGACCGGGTGCATGGGCAGATGAGGCCGACCAGGAGGCCGCGGAGGCGGCGACCAAAGCCAAGGAAACCGCGCAGAGCGGCAGCTCGGCGGTGTCTGGGAAGTCGAAGAAGAAAAACAAGGGCCAGACTTTAACATTGGCCGAATTCGCCACAGGGGTGTTTGTCGGGCCGGGCGGGCGGAATCACAGTGGCGGGGCAGCGGTGGCGTCGGTATCCAACGGCCTGACGGCTGATGAGTTGCTGATGCTGCCCAAGGGTCCTCGGGAGCGCTCAGGCGATGAGCAGGATTACGGTGGCTCCGGGAGGCTCGGTGGCGAATTCCGGGACTATGGGAGGAGTTTCGGCGGAGGAGGAGACGGCGGTAGCGGCAGAAGTTTCAGAGACGAGGGCGATGGGCAACGGGGTTCGGACAGGAAGTCGCATACGAGGGCTAATGTTTTCGAGCCCTCGAGAGCGGATGAAGTGGAGAATTGGGCCACAGCGAAGAAAGCTGCTCCTCCGCCTCCGGGTTCAGACAGGAAGCCACATACAAGGGCTAATGATTTGGCGCCCTCGAGAGCTGATGAAGTGGAGAACTGGGCCATGGCGAAGAAAGTTGCTCCTGCGCCTCCGGTGAATTCGTATAACAGAAGCAACCGGGAGAGGTATGATGCCAATGGGCCTCAGAGGTCTAGAGCAGATGAGGTCGACAATTGGGCTGCTCGGAAGAGGACTGGATCGTTGGGCTCTATGGGCGCCGAGCGATGGGGTAATAGGATAGGGGAGGGCTTTAGTTCAGCTGTACTGGACAGAGACCGGGAAAGGCCAAGACTTGTATTGAATCCGCCCAGTCGACCCAGGAATAATGCATTTGACGTATCAGATGTTCAACAGGTCGAGACAGCAAAACTCCCTTTATCAGATGTTTTACAGGTGGATGCAGCAAAGCCGAAGCAGAAGCCGAATCCGTTTGGATCGGCTCGGCCCAGGGAGGAGGTATTGAGCAAAAGGGGCGAGGACTGGAAGAAATTAGAGTCTGAGATTCAGAGTAGGAGCACTAATCGTCTTGCAAGTTTCCAGTGGAAGAAATTAGAGTCAGAGTCGGAGCTGCGAGTGTCGGAGCTCCGAGTGTAGCCGCCCTCAGAAGAATGATTAGAATCATGTTGTGGAAGCAAGTTTTTGATGGCATGGGTAGTTGAGAAGGTCCCAAATGCAAGCAAGTTTATATTTAATTATGTTTATTTGTAACGAACAAGGTAAACAATAAATTAACACCATAAAACCAAGGTAACGGTAATTTTTTTTTAACCATAGGAACAGCAATCTTCCAAGAATATATAAAACCAAGGCAATTTGATCATTTCTGTTCAATCAAGGCAGGGTTAAGTTAAATTTGACGGGCACCCTTACCCATCAATGTTACTCATAAGTTAATTTTTTTTTACGCTTTTGTTTTCACAACTGTTTTATATAACTTTTAATATTTTTTTTACTTTTTACCTTTTTATTAAAATTTATTCTTCGATGTAAAAAAGTTGTAAAAATTATATTTTATTTTTCAACTCATTATTAAGAGTAATACATTCTCTTGTGAATCTCCATATATTTTTTCACTTGCCAATAAATCAATATTAATAAATACATTGCAAAATATAACTATTCACACTTACAAATATTTTAATTAAAATCTTCAAAAATATAAGTTCGAGAAACCAATATATTTCACTCTCATCTTTGATGTGATTTATGTTGTTCAGATTTTAATTAACAATAATTTATTAGTTGAACTATATTTCAATTATTGGAGTGTATAATATATCAATTCAATCAAAAGTTTTTTTTTGTATATGGTTTAAATCTTAGCTCATAAGCTACACCATAACAATTTCACTGCATATCTATAACACACGTAATAGTAAAATGAAACTAACAACAATATATCAATTCAACAAATTGAATGACAAATTCAAATAAAAACATTAAAAGTAATATAAATTAAATAAAGTAATAGTAGCATTACTCCTATAAAAAAGGGTTGCCTTTTACAAAAGCAAGATATCTAAGAAACTCTAGTACTGAAAGTAGTGAACACCCTTGATTCATAACATATAGCTTTGCATTTTTCACAGTACTGGCTAACTAGTTTTTTAGTGTACTCACTAACTAGTTTTCAAACCAAGCATATCCTCTTTAGATTAGAAATCGGATTTTATGACATCATCTTGATGATGGACAAAATCAATTCATAAAGAAGAATCATAGTTTTGATTTTTTCCAACATAATAACAAATTTTTGATGATCTATCTCTGTTTAACTTCTTTAACCTTTTCAAAATCTTGAAAGTATTAAATTCTCCAACACTAATGACATTTTCCATGATCTTTCAAGAGCTCGAAGTTTATGTGTTTCTCTCTGGCCCATGTTTCTGTCTTCTTTAGATCTGCAATAACGAACCCATTATAGAAGAAAATCAAATGAGTTTTTGTGTGAATTCAAAGTCTTCACCATTAACTTATGTCATCTGCATCCCTCTATTGAACTAATTT
The DNA here is from genome assembly GCA_001517045.1 of Pseudotsuga menziesii. Taxonomy (NCBI): domain Eukaryota; kingdom Viridiplantae; phylum Streptophyta; class Pinopsida; order Pinales; family Pinaceae; genus Pseudotsuga; species Pseudotsuga menziesii. Next base: position 197,683 of record LPNX011210146.1, read on the forward strand.
CCACTCCACTCTCAATATTAAATACTTTCACAATATGATTGTCATTTTGGGTCAGTTCTTGGTTTGTTAATCATTTTATTTTTTACATTAGATTTCCTAGTGGAGTAAGTGGACATGGATCATGAATGTGGGCAAGGAGTGTGATCACAATTTCCTTAATGTTAATTATAGCATACTCAAACTAATGGGAGGGAAGGTTTTATTATTTGTGGATCTAAACTTTTATGGTTAAGACAACCTCACCTACATAGAAAATTGTCGTTTGTCCTTACTAATTGAAACTTTGAAATTCTGTCTCATAATATCTTTGTTGAGAAGACAAAGTAAAATTTGGCTTACATTGATCCAAAATTCTACCCATCCATGGACTTCATAATTTTCAATATTATATCAAAGCCCCGAAAAAACACACACATTTCCTACATTATATTGTAATTTTTATGAGTAGGATCAAAAGATTTAACCCATAGACTCATTTATTTTTCATTAAAACATATTTTGCAGCCTAAGAATTGGGCAGAACAAAGAAAAAACTTGACCTAAACACGATACAAAGTATCTGTGTTAAATTACTCACACAAAACATGTTGTATGAATACAAGCTCTCTTTTACTAAGAATTTTATACATTTTCCTTGGGGTCATTTGTTTCTCACTTGTTTGCCTAAAGGAAGTAAGCAGTAGAGCTGGTGACCTACCAATTTCTCCAATCAGAGTTAACGTGAGTGAGACAAGCTACCAATATTTATGCTACTAAGTCTTAGGTAGTTGAAATTTGAGTAGCCAAATTGTGCATTTCAACCCACCCAAGAGGTAAGAGCATTCAAGAAAAGCTCACATAGTAGTTGATGCTAGAAGGTTAGAAGAGATGGGTTGGGTAATTTCCTATTATATATAGCTCAAGGCTTCCTAACTTCCTATCTTTCCTACCATATTTGAACCCCCTTACATAATTCGAGTCAATTAGTTCAAATACATTACACACAAGCCACACTATAAGAGCTCAATCAGTATTTTAGCTTTCCAATATGTGGCCTTCCGTTCTTGAGTTTCATCTTCTTTTACCAATCTACTCCTTTCTCGTTTCCTTGTCATGTTATAATTTTCCCATATGCTCCTTTGCAATTTATAATCCAAATCTACCAGAAACAATCCATTCAATAACTATCAATCCACAATAAAAAAAATTAGTTTCAATTTTCTTAAGTCTCCTCACAATCCTTTGTTAAATGACTAGGAGAAAACCAAATAGACTCAAGCAGCACCAACATTGTGCAGAGAAATCTTGTGGGAAGGAAACTAACTATTGAACCCAAGAAAAGGATGAGTTGGAAAACCTATCCATCAAAGCGGGATTTATTTTCCCAACTCACAAAGAGTTAAGATTCATGTCGGCCTGGACAAACCTATCCTACAAAGAAATTAGTCATCCACTAGCTCTCTCTCTTCACAAATGCACATTTCTCAAATGATCAAAAGTTTCCTTCATTGTTTTTTCTTTAAATTTATAAATTTTCCAAGCTCTCTATGGGTCGAATGCCTTCCAAGATATTCATTCCAACTCTAGATAGGAAGAGATTGCAAAGAATGCCACTTGTACAACAATTCCTAGTCTCCCACTTCCACCAAATTACATGTGGAAGCATATTAGCTTCCCTAACTCCCTTGAGTACCCTCTTGGAGCTATTTTTAGACCTGACATGTCATATGTGTTAGATTTCAGCCTTCAGATCTGATTTGTGTCATAGGTGTCATAACACCTTCATCATTGTTGTCACAAAGCTAGGGAATCTAGTCCAAGTGCCTCACTAGCTCCAAAATGCCTCTTCCTCTTCCATGGGAGTTATTCTTCCACTCCAATTCGACATTAATTGATTCATTCCAAGTATATTGACCTTCCAAATCATCCCAAGACCCTTGGGCTTTTTATGGATTCAAAATGACAAGAGGAGGATGCCATGTGGCGTAGAAAATCTAGTTTGTGTGGGTCCCGCATCCTCCATGTGTCTTCATGATCAATTTCCACTTTGATTTTCCATTGTATTTATTTATTTTGCTCCTTTATTAAATATTTATTCCATTCTAATGTTCAAACATCATTTATTCCCCCCCTTATTCCAAATACCAAAGCTTCCACCCTCAACCTAGGAAACTAGTAATTTTCTTCCTTGGCAATTATTTGACCCTTAGCATCAATTTGACAAACTCTCATGTATATGGAAAATCTGATTAGGCCATTGTGACCAAATGCAAAATTTGGGACATGAAAAATCCTCCCTTCCCAATATTGCTTGTCCTCAAGCAATTTCAAACATGGCTGTTGAAGAACCTGCTTTTTGTATGATTCTTTGACGTTGCCACTGAGTTGCCCAACATTGAGTCTTTGAGATTCCATGAATATTTTAGAGAGGAACCACCATGCTTTCTGCTGCACTACTCTTATTATAATCACTTTATTAAGTGGGGAATCCATCTCCCATACTGCTTGTTTCCCAAAAAAATTGAAATCAATGGGACTAAAAACTATCCCAGGGTCCCATTGCTTGTATTGCACTCCAATAATTAAGAATGCTCTCCAACCCATACCATTAGGAAAGAGAATTTTGGGATCTCATTTTCTTGCATGCATTCTTCTAAACATAATGAGAACATAGTATATATCATCAAAGTACATAACAACATAATAAAATTGTACATCAAGATGATGCCTCATCAAAAAATCATGAAAGTGCTTATACCTCCAAGTAAGTAGACCTCCATTTGCCAAGTGCATAAAAGCTTCAAGTGACCAATCAAATATTCTCCAATGAAAAAGGTGAGCATCCCATGTCCTATAATGATGCTCCAAAAGGATGTGATGTGCATCAAAACATTTAGCCATGTATTCTTTCATCCAAGAAGTGAATGAAGAATCTCCATTAAAATTTGAACCAAATAATAAGCAAAAAAACAAGGAGACTTCAACTGACTCAAATAAGTCTCACCCATATAACAAACTATGTAGCTGGCAAAAAAAATGTTCTCCAATCATAAATCTATTCACCCTAGTGTTGGATGAATTTCCTCCAACATCAAACGAACCAAGTGTTGAGCAAGAAAAACCATTAGTCTTCAAGTGACTCAAATGCATATCATAGGTGAATCCATGTAGATGTGCAACATAATAAAGTAACAAAGGATGTTGCTGCAAATGTCAATAAGAATGTGCTCCAACCATGTAATTATAAAAAGTAAATGTAGGAGTTCCATATTCCTCATGTGGCACCATAAAAAAGAACCCTTCCACCCATACTTCTTTGAGACTAATGTTGCAAAACATGGAATTGTAGGATGTAGGAGAATGAACTAACTCACCCAAATGATCAAAAAGTGCAGAATTTTCATCATGGTAAGGATCCATATGGGTAGTATCATGCAACTCCTTCAAAAGTGTGAAACCTTTGTCATAGATTGGTTCCAATGTAGAGGCATAATGATCTTCTTTAAAAATTGCATAACCTTCATCAATAGACAATTCAAATTCCTATTCCACCACCTCAAGTGTTTGGATCTCTTATTGTTCATCTTCAAACACATAAAGCACATTCAAATTTCCACATTTCTCATGATCCACCATGTCATGAGAATCCTCCAAACAATCTACCATTTGACAATCTGAAACATAGGAGGAAAAACAAGTATCTTGCAACCTCTCAAGAAGTTGCTCATTTTGAATTTTGAGGTTATGAGTATCCTCATTATTATTCAAGTATTCTTCATGTAAACATTCATTAAGCTCAACCAAATTATTTCTATCAAAAATAAAAGACATGAAATTACCTTCAATGTTGCATATTGCTCTTTGAATCTTCTCCATGTTTTCAAGGAAGGATGGCTCCTCCAATGGAGAAATTTTCCAACAATAATCTAACACCAATGCTTTAGTGTCATGGAGTATGATAAGGGCCTCATGGATATCCATTTCACTTATCTTCAAAGACCCTTCAATGAAGGATGGTTCATGGGAGTGAACCTCCTGTTCTTCTTTCTTCTTTATTTGATCAAATTCTTGAAGCTCAAGTGGTGATGGGGAAGTTGATCTTTGTTATTCATTATTTGTCACAAGGTATTCATCCTCATGCTTATGAGAAATTAGGCTTTCAAAAAAAATTTCAAAACTAATATCTATGTCACCAACATAGAGTTGTGAGCACCCATCAGTAGGTTCTCCTTCATAGTTCAAGGATCCATCAATAGATTCTCTTTTATTAGAACAAACCCCATTAGTAAGGATTGTGTTATTTCCTTCACCTTCATATTTATGTTCTTCTCTGCAATCACCTTGAGTTAATTGATGCTCCACTTCATGGTTCTCTGTTTCTTCCTTTAATGGTGTATCTAGGCTCTTTTCACAAATAGGATGGTTTTTTCTCATTTCATGTTCCTCCAAACTTGTGGATCGTTGATTGTCCCTTAATGAATTCACATTTTCCTTCTTGTGCCTAAATACATAATTAATTGACAAGATATTCTTGGAAAGAATACCACTCACGAATATCCCCTCTCAAATTTCGATAGTAAAAAATCTTGAAAGATTTACACATCCAAATTAATTCAAAAATGTTATCATTTCAAATATAAGATATTTAGACATTCAAACTTTTTCAAATTGCAAAACTCTCTAGATAGACAACGACTTTTAATGATTTTATACTAACCTAGACAAAGACAAGTGATTAAACAATTCCAATTCATAAACATAAGCCTTCTACCAATGGCATAAGATATACTCAAAGATGGTCCCACGGAATATATTTCACCTAAATTCCTAGTTAGAGAAGTGGTCAAGGTTGTCGTCGGTGAGAGGAATCACATGGATGATGGATACATTTGCCAGAATTGAAAAATGTAATGACATACAAATACTCAAAGATGGTACCATGGATGATCTTTGGTTTCAAGTCTTAGATGGACACGTGGTTGAGGCACTTACCAATTATCCTTGGTGAGAAGAATCACATGGAGATATTTGTCATGCTTGAAAAAAAAATTCCAAATTTTGGAGAAAAAAAAATGTGATGTTTGTTAAAATTTTGGAGAATTTTTTTTTTTGATGTTTGGTAAAATCAAATCAAATCATGTAGACTCTTTACTTGTTTGGTCAAGTATGGAGGGCATGGCAAGGATAACAGGATTTATGGTAAGGAGATTGGTGACACATAATTAATGGAAATGGTGAAAAGTTTTTATTATAATATTGGAAATGGTGAAAAGTTTTAATTATAATATTTTAAATACATCGAAAAATAAACATTTTTTTAAAAATGGAATATAAAGATGAGTGTAATGTTAATAGTTTTTCTGCTTGAAAAGTAATGAGGTGTATTTATAATTCAGTTTAATATAGATATTATGGTCACATATGTAATGTTTATATGTCTATTTCAAAAAGAAAATTAAATATAATACTTGTAACAAATAAGTGAATATATTATAAAGTGACTAATTTTTATCAAAGATAAAAATTAAAAAAATAAATAAGCTTTAAGCTAAATAAAATATGAAAATAAATAAAATGTGAAAATAAATAAGCTTTAAGTTAAATGTAGGAATTGAGAAATTGAGAAAATAAACAATATATGAAAAGAATAAAAATTTTAAAATTTGATATATTAAATTTATCTTTATAATTTTTTTAATAAAAATATATAAAATTTGTAACATCAAATAAAAACATGATAAGACAAGAAAAGTGACAACAATATTTTTTTTGTTTTTGAAGTGACCAAAAGTCAACAATGACATGTGGAGATTGTCACATAATTTTTTTAGATAATTTCATATTAAATGCTTTTAAATTTTATTTTATTTTATTTTTTAAATAAAATCACACTCTTAAGAATTTATGTTCTATTCATGACCTCTTTGACTCCATCACAAAATGAAATTATTATAGATGACCTCTTTGAGCGATTACAAAAAGAAATGATTATCAAGACATATATAGAGGTATTTATGTTGTGAAAACAATTCCATGGTCACATACATTTTAGATGTATCGGACTTAGTAAGGAATATGGAGCACTACCATTAGTTTTAGTTGAAAACTTTATATGAAATGAACTATAAACAAACGTAAAGCATGAAAAGACAAAGTAACCACCACTCTTCAGTACACCAAAACCCCCAAACTGCGCTCTTCATCACAGAAACTTTGACTCGATCCGCACTCGTGGGAATACTCCGCCATCCCATAAAGTAGAGTAACGGCACAACAAAAAGACGGCGGGAAAAACCCTACCAACAGTCGGAAGCAATAGAAACTAATTGTTTGGCAAATAATCCACTTCGGCAAGCGGAAAAATTATAAAAATCGGATGATCAGTTCACTGAGGAGCCACAACGGTGGAAGACCATCAGATTGTGGCTTCCATGATCAAAATAAAAATATCGACGGACGGAAAAACTATAACAATCGGATGATCAGTTCACTGAGGAGCCGCAACGGTGGAAGACCATTAGACTGTGGCTTCCGCAATCAAAATAAAAATATCGTCGAGCGGAAGAACTAAGGACTACGGAAGAATAGTCCTATTCACAGCCGCAACGACGGCCTTCAGACAGACAATGATTCCACGGTCAACATAAAAAACATCGGCAAAAGAAAAATTTATATGACGGATGGTTAGTCTGTTCCGAAGTCGCCGTTGTAGAAGACAATCAGACTGCGGCTTCCATTTTCAAATGAAAAATGCAGCGATCGGAAGTTTCCATGACTAAACGTCGGTGATGATGAGCTCAACGCAACCGCCGTGTCGGTGACACAAGAGACTAACCCTCCGATCAAACATTAAAAACGCTCCAATAGAGAAAACAAATCATCGAAAAACAAAGGTTTAAGTAGTAAAGCCATGGAAACATCAAGACTAAGAATTATCCGTCGGCAAAAATAAAACAACAGCAACTGCCATCTAGGCATCGGGGATCAGAAAGACTAATCATAAAGCATCGATAGGATAGATCAATACGTAGCCGCAACAGCGGAAGGTGGATGGACAATGGATTCTGCAGCAAAAGAAAACATCGGCAAAAGTCAGGACAAACCATCAGTGAACGGAACAGCAGTGTCGGGCGATTATTTCATTGAGGAGCCGCAACGACGAGTAATAATCAAACTACGGCTTCCGCAAACCAATAAAAACTTCGACAATCGAAAACTTTAAGACTACGGATCGGCAAAAATAAAATAAGGATCTCTGCAACGTTGGTAAGATAAACAACAAGGTTTCCGAAACGGCGGCTGCATAGAGAAATATAACCTTGATTCAAACAAAAATGGACTTTCGATAGCACTGAAAGAAATCATTCAGATCAAAGGACAACACTTTCAGATCGAACATTAAACTCCACGACCCAAAGCATTTGCAGACACAACAATTTTTCGAAAAGCATGAAAATAGTTGACCTCAAGACAATCCAAACTGTAGCAAAGGGAAAAACAAAACAGAGTTCATGAATCCACACACTCCCAGGCAAGATAAAATAAAAAGGAGGGTCCAAAATTTCAAATATTTGGGAAAACAGTTGCAGCTGCAACAGACCCTTAGCATCAATTTGACAAACTCTCATGAATATGGAAAATGTGATTAGGCCATTGTGACCCAATGCAAAATTTGGGACATGAAAAGTGGTGCATGGGTCACTAACACATTCTTCCACTTCAGCTTTGATGGTCTTTATGTCCATGGTATGCACTTGATTCCATATATTTTGTTCAAATCTCTCTATTTCTTCTTTGATTATAGGCGAAATGTGCTCTCAGAAGAAGTGAGCAACCTGTCACGCTCTCAAGATTTACTGGATGTTTTTTTCCTTCTCTCCTTGCTACCCATTTTTTTTCTCTCACCTGCCTCTTGGGTGCCATAACAGAGAACACTTGGAAATCTAACATATAACCTACCACCTTGTTCTTTCTCACAATAGACTTCCTTTGATAGAGAAGACAAAGCATGTTGGAATGGAAAAAATTAGCCAAATATATAGTCGTGGCATACATCCAGACGTGATGAACCTTACTCAAACATATGTACTTACTATTTATTAAATTAGTACAAAGCCAAAATTCTCCACCTTCCTCCATAGATCTTCGTACCTTACTCACCTAAGACTGAGCCTAATTGAAATCCTTTCACATTAATGGCGGAGAGTGGAAAACCCTGCCATATCAAGTCCTGGAAAGAAAAGGAGGTACCAACCTCTTGTATTAATGATAGGGAATGATGATTACTAAAGATGGGAAATGGGAGCATTTGAACCTCGGGCTGGTGACTCGACACTTGCATCCTACGAGCTATCGATTCTCGAGCTAGCTCACGATATTGGGCCGCCAGGTGGTGACATTATAGCTTCCACTCGTTACCGTCCTCCATCGATAGCTGACTTACCATGAATCGCTCTCTCCTTCGTTCATCGACGTTTGCCATCAAATCCGCCAGTCTGTTTTCATCTCTCTTGACTTGGGTGAAAAGATATGTGTGGCCTCCTTTGATGTAATCAACAAACCTTTCCACTCAATTCATCATTCTCAAGTTGTTAACTACTTTGACAACAAGTTGGCCACCTTGGATCCTTTTGGCCATATGTATGATGATGTTGGAATCACCTTCGATTACCAAAGGTTCTAAAATGAGCCTGATTGATAACATGATGCCCTGAAGTAAGCCTTCAAGTTTCGTCGTATTGTTTGTGTCTTGTCCTATGCGACTATGGAAGAGTTGGAGAACCATACTAGCATTATTCCAGATGGCTCCTCCAAATCTCGCCAAACCTGGATTTCCTTTTGAGGCTTTGTTGAAATTCAACTTGAAGTATCCGCTTGGAGGAAGGGAACATGTGTTCAAAATCGCTGGAGACAGATTCTTAGTTTTAAACATTCTCCACCCCTGAGGTGAGCAATCTAACCCCCATCCTCTCATAATCATTTTTTCATTGTCGTTCATCTCCCAATATTTCCCGTTCCACTACGTGATTTTGATGGTTTCCTGGGTGTATTTGACAATTTGGTTCTAGACTACTTATGGATGTGTCTTTTGTCCTTTAAAAATTCAGTCATTTCTTTCCTTCCAGATTGCCCACATCAGCATTCCAGGGAACATGGTCCACATTTTACGAATGACTGGGTTTTTATTGTTTGGTGAGGTTTACCTCTCACCCGATTAGTCCTGTTAGCACCTTGTGATTTTCCTATGGTTGTGGTAAGAAGTCACAGGGTAACCATTTCAAACCAATATTTAGACTGTATTCTAGCCCATATAGTCAGAGAGGGTTCTCTCTTGCCACAAAAACATTCACATAAACATATGGCTTTAAGCAAGCATACAGAAGGCTAGATTTCTGGTAGAAACGAGATACTGGTATATTTAAAGATGGTGAGACAAACAAACAAAAAAAACCATTGGGAAATGGAGTCACAGCCTGAAATCAATCAAAGGTATTACAGTGAGAATGAGTGAGGATTTTCCTTTATACTCTGAGACAAAGTAGGTGTCACAAACAGTAAAAAATATTGAAAGATTTACACTTCCAAACTAATTAAAAAATGTTATCATTTCAAATATAAGATATCTAGACATTCAAACATTTTCAAATTGATAAAACTTTCTAGATAGACAATGACTTCTAATGATTTTATACTAACCTAGACAAAGACAAGTGATTAAACAATTCCAATTCATAAACATAAGCCTTCTACCAATGGCATAAAATATACTCAAAGATGGTCCCACGGAATATATTTCACCTAAATTCCTAGTTAGAGAAGTGGTCAAGTTTGTCGTTGGTGAAAGGAATCACATGGATGATGGATACATTTGCCGGAATTGAAAAATGTAATGACATAAAAATACTCAAAGATGGTACCATGGATGATCTTTGGTTTCAAGTCTTAGATGGACACGTGGTTGAGGCACTTACCAATCACATGGAGATATTTGTCATGGTTGAAAAAAAAATTCCAAATTTTGGAGAAAAATCACATGGAGAAGAATCACATGGTGAGAAGAATCACATGGAGATATTTGTCATGGTTGAAAAAAAAATTCCAAATTTTGGAGAAAAAAAATGTGATGTTTGGTAAATCAAATCAAATCATGTAGACTCTTTACTTGTTTGGTCAAGTATGGAGGGCATGGCAAGGATAACAGGATTTATGGTAAGGAGATTGGTGACACATAATTAATGGAAATGGTGAAAAGTTTTTATTATAATATTGGAAATGGTGAAAAGTTTTAATTATAATATTTTAAATACATTGAAAAATAAAGACGAGTGTAATGTTAATAGTTTTTCTGCTTGAAAAGTAATGAGGTGTATTTATAATTCAGTTGAATATAGATATTATTATGTTTGTCACATGTGTAATGTTTATATGTCAATTTCAAAACAAATAATTGAATATATTATAAAGTGACTAATTTTTATCAAAGATAAAAATTAAGAAAATAAATAAGCTTTAAGCTAAATAAAATATGAAAATAAATAAGATGTGAAATAAATAAGCATAGAAATTGAGAAAATAAACAAGATATGAGAAGAATAAAATTTTTAAAATTTGATATATTAAATTTATCTTTATAATTTTTTTAATAAAAATATATAAAATTTGTAACATCAAATAAAAACATGACAAGAAAAGTAACAACAATATTTTTTTTGTTTTTTAAGTAACCAAAAGTCAACAGTGACATGTGGAGATTGTCACATAAATTTTTTGGATAATTCCGTATTAAATGCTTTTAAATTTTATTTTATTTTATTTTTTAAATAAAATCACACTCTTAAGAATTTATGTTCTATTCATGACCTCTTTGACTCCATCAAAAAATGAAATTATTATAGATGACCTCTTTGAGCGATTACAAAAAGAAATGATTATCAAGAGGTATATAGACATATTTATGTTGTGAAAACAATTCCAAGGTCACATACATTTTAGATGTATCGGACTTAGCAAGGAATATGGAGCACTACCATTAGTTGAATAGGTTGTTGTTTTTCTTAATATTGGAAAACTTTATATGAATTTTAAACATGAAATTGAATTAATGCCAAGTCAAAGTATTTTGACCTACAAATGAAAATATACTCTCTCTTTTTTTTCATCAGGAATAAGTATGTTTCTTGTTACTCGTAAAGTTGAATCAAAGAAAATAATACAGAGGGTATATGTTACATGTTTAGTCTAGTCATTTACAAATATTTCACAATATATAGGCACAATAGATCCTATAACTCATAGAACCACAAAAAGAGCTAAAACCCAAAAAGTAATTACATCAAATTCTCAACAGTCCTTGAGAGCAATACCTTAACCCCCAGCCACTACTAGTCCCCAAAAAATCTTGGCCATGTAATCAAGTAAAAGGTTTAAACTTGCACATAATGTCAAAGCAAAATCCCAAGCATAAACAAAAAGATTCAAAAAAGTTGGATTATCAGAATAGTAAGCATGAAGTGATCCCTCTAAAATCGTAGATTTGTCCTCGAAAATATATTTATTACTTTGGTAGGCACTCACAGTAAGAATACTATATATGTTAGCCAAATATAAATACAAACGAGAATATAAATCTATGTATATATATGAAAGATAGATTTGATATGTACACCTAATATAAAAATTGTATTATAGAGATATAAAAGAGATATCATATTAATGGAATCGTGTGTAGATTCTGTGGTATGATATCGATTGGTGTCTATGTTTCGAGCCATCCTTGGCTCATCTTCAGGAATTTCATCTATGTCTAAATCCATCTTAAATATAAACAAATTTACATCTCAAGATGTTTGATCCTTCTTCTTTCTTGATAGATCTAGAATTAAGAGGGATTTACTATGGTTTATAGTAAAGGTATGTGGTGGATTTCTACTTAAAGACAAAATAATCAATTTACTATGGTTTATATTAAAGGTATGTGGCGGATTTCTACTTAAATACAAAAGCATCTTATGGTAGAAAGTGGAAAAACAATAAACCTACATGGCAAATCAACTTAGTGACAAATTGTCATAAGGGGGCATCTTAACATCTGGTTTTTGTACAAGATATTGTTTCAAAATAGAGGAGGGTGATGTAGATACCCATACATATATAACTTATGAGTAACCCATTTTAAATACGATCCATTTAATCTTGTAACAAATTTCTCTTCAATTTTTTTTAAATTTGGCAGAATGATGTAGTTCTTATTGATTTAGAAGTTTGATCAGTTTTTTGAAAATATGAGTTGATTTAGAATGGACAAAACTCTTACAAGTATTATTTAACCATGCATGAACCTTAAATAATGGTAAAACTATACTCGTGCTTAAAATTTATGCTGGATTCTTCTTAAATTTAAACTTTAAAAAAACATTTACTATAAAACTAACTTACTCCCCTTAAAAATCAAAGAAATGAAAAAATGTCATTCATGATTCCAATATTTTGAATTAAAAACAAGTAATTATACTAACCACATTGATGCAATGTAACGAATATTGACATTTTTTCCCTGGAAAAAAATCACGGTTTGATTTTATTAAATCCGGAACCATATTGTTCATTAGCTATTAAAAGCCTTACACAGTCTTAATCTGATATTTCTCACAGGATACATAAAAGCTACAAAATACATTTAGCACCTTTCCTAAATTTTGACAATTGTCCATTATGTTGGTATATCCCAGATTCCGTCATATTTCTTGCGTTCCTTCTCGAATGCAATTTTTTTATTATCCAGAAGTACCCATGTATCATGGGCATAAAATATAGAATAGGGGGGTCCTGGATCCAACTCTTTGATGATGTCTTTATTGATATCCCAAATTGTATTGGCGGAGTTAATTTATTCCATCAAATACAATGAAAAGGTTTCTCATCATTCTTCCTTCTCTAAAGGAAACTAAAGCAAAGATTTCTAATATTGTCAAGTACTCATGTAGGAACATGTTCAAGACTTACCCAAAACATTGGGAGTCCCTTTAAAATCGACTTCAATAGCACGGATCTGCCACCTTTGGTGAGCCGTTTATTACACCATTGGTTCACCTTGTTCTCAACTTTGAAAATTAACCATGCTCAATATTTCATATTATAACCATTAGGATTAATCTAAAATCCTAAATACTTAAGCCCCGGGTATAAATCACAAATTTCAAAATCAAACTCACTAGTAACCCAAATTGTGGCCATAATGTCCATATTCATAAAATATACAAACAGATTTTCTTGGATTACAAATCGTACCTATTGCTTCTGAAAATAGTGCAAGTAAAGCTTTGAGCTTGTTTATCTCCTTTTTGGATCCATCAAATAATAATAAGATATCATCAACAAATAAAAGGTGAGTGATGTGAATGGAGCCTCCAAAATGAAATCCTTTGAGAGTGTCATTTTCTCTAGCTTTGGTTATAATTGTACAGATTCCTTCCATGATAAGTAGAAATAGGATAAAAGATACCAAAGGAGCAAAGAGACAAGCTTGGTGCTCGAAGTCGAAAATGCATTTTATTTGGGTATTTAGACACCTCCAAGGCATATTGTCTCTATGATGAAGTAAACAAGAAGTTTATTATTTCCAGAGATGTCATTTTTCTTGAAACTAATAAAAAATGACGAGTCTATTGATAGACAACTTGATCGTATGGAAAAGTTTTCCCATCAAAAGACATATTATGAAGTTGAGAAAGAGACAATAGTATCTACTTCTAGATACATAATGAGCCTTGGATCAACAACGGTGTAATGTCCTCGACCATTGACTAAGGTTAAGGGTGTTGATGTTAAGACTGTGTTAAGTTTAAGCATAACATGTTGAGACAAAATATAGTTATCCAACATTTCAAATAATCAAACTCTTGATTCTAGAGTCAAATTATTTATTAAAGTTGTAATATTTAATTAATTACTGAATTAAGATTATTATGACACTTAATTAAGTTAATTGCCAAAGGTCATAATCATAACAAAATTTGATTAAGGCATATTATTCATCATCCTTAGTGACAATAATGTCCTAAAACCCATTCATGCATTATAAATTGTATTAATGTCGAAACCACAATAGTTAAATAGTTGAGTATTGTTGTCATCAGTTTTTCTGCAAACTAAGTTAATTTCTAGTTTTGTTGTGTGTGTGTTGTTGGTGAGTTTGAACTATAAAAAAATCACACATCAAGAAACATACATAGGTTATAACCTACAACCACACCACAACCAAAGAAAAATAAAAGGCACCGGCTACAATCACATCCCATAAAATCAAACCCTGATGGTTTTCCCCTACAATCATTTTTCACTAATGATATTTCGAATTATATGCATTCCTCCCTCCAGTAATCAATCAATATTATAATTTGATTACATTTTTTTTGTAAACAAGATAATTATATTAATGAAAATCCTTCAGTACATCAAAAATCGGACATCAAGGTCTGGAAACCCCACACATCATCAGGACTGCTTAGCCATAACTGACACAAAAAGAAATTCCCCATGTCTTATCCTTCCGCTACCATCTACTCCCTTTCCCCCCTTACTGCTAAAAAGCATAATTGTTTGTTCCTTACAAAAAGAGACTCTATTACAAAACAATACTGCATTACTTCCAACTTTCCCCCTACCACCATACTCATAAACATAAATACATAACAAAGCATAACATGAAACTAACATTCTCCAGAACTAAAGGACACAAAAGAAATAACACATCCTTGTCCTGAAACATCAGGACCCGTCACTTCGGCATCGATGGGGTTGTACGGATTGCTGAAGTACCTGAGCAGAGACCCCTGAGTGGTAATTCATGTACGGTCGCACGCTGAACCTTCAAACCGTGAACAAGAAAAGGACCTCGGGATCGCGCGCCAGCTGATATTTTACCCACGACCACTACTTCTGGAGAAATTTTGAGCTTTAAATCAACGTTGTTAATATTTCTATGCATCACCCGGTTCTCATGGTATTTCTCTTTCCAGGCTTTAACAGGTTCTTCATCACCCATTGCTTTATTTTCTCTATCCATCAAAATGTGGGCTATTAGTTCCTTTGTGACCCATCAGGTAGTGATCATCCTTTCGTAAGTTGAAAGACGACCAACTGTGGTGTGTGGGTCACTAACCCATTCTTCCACTTCAACTTTGACAGTATTTATGTCCATGGTCTTGTTGAGGCCTCGGGTGTGTATGTGGTTGGAAAGGGTCCAAGGCTCACAATAGAAGATGAAAACCCAGCCAAAGGCTTCAGGCAATCCTACGCAAGTATTACCCTATCCTCCAGTTGTTTGGTGTGGTTAACACCCACAGAATTTTGGCCTCTGCTAGCACTCTTTGAGATAATGAGTTTAGATCTTGGAAGGATCTGTCTTCTTGTGAAGGAAAACTAGATGGATGAGGGAAGTAAAAGGAAAATGTAATCTAACTGTAAAAGGAAATCTAATCTAGATCTACACTGCTCTAAGAAAGGTATTTGGTTTGTTCACAAAACAACCTGAGGTGTAAGACAGATAAGCATTTAATCAAATTAAAAAAAATGTAAGCACGATCATTTACTAATCATTTAAATCATGATCAATTAATGAAAATTAACTGACAACAACTTAAAATTAACACATTCAAGGTCAACCTACATCTAGGTATGTCAATTAAAAAATGAACATACGTGTTATCAAATTTACTGTGTAATCACTTGCAGAAATAGATAAATATTTCAACAGAATAAACTCTTTAAAACTTTATCAGTACATAAATCACTAACAGAGAGAAATCAAGGATGTGAATAAATGCACTCATTAATTGCAAAGGACTAACAGTAATATTGATCCATTTGAAATAGGAAAAATCACAATTCGTTAAGGAAACTTAATGAAATAAATAACAAGAGATATGAAAGGATATCATTACTGTATTAAAATAAAGTTTGCAAAAAATTACAAAAAACCTCAAGTGAACAGAGGTATCTCCAGTCTCTTTTCCAGTTTTTTCCCCTTCCAAAACTCTCTCTTACATGTGAAACCCATCCTTTAAATAATTATTACAAGGAGTAGATTCCCATCTAATTGGGATCGAAAAATCTAAATAAAAGTAATATCCAAGGAAATCCTGCCATTTGTTCCAAATCCCTAACAATTCCTCAATGTTGGGATAGTTATTTGATTCGAACCCAAGTTGAGCATCACATTTATAATTCTCCATTTCATTTTTATCTAACTTGTGCCAGATGCGGTTGTAAATGTGGATCTTGCCCTCAATATCCAAAGGTTTTCTGATTAACTAATCCACATATTCAATGGTGATATGATCGAGTCCCTGGATTTTCTCCTTTGCTTCATCTCATCGGCGTTCAACCTGCTCGATCATCAATCTTGGCGGACAAGCATTCTCAATGAGATCCACAATGGGAAAAAGCAATGTCTCCATAATACTATCAACAACATACCACCTTCTTCCACACATGCCCTGTGCTTTTTTAATAGTATCTTCAACCATCTCATTAAGTTCAAGCCAAGAACGCAGTACTGTTCTGACCTTCTTTAGTTGAAAGATGTTGAGGATGATGATGTTTTCTAGCTTGTCCTTCATATACCTTTTCCAATGCAGAATGTCAACATAAGTCTTGTAAGCTTGCTCTCTCTTTGCTACCTGATCTTCAAGGAAATCAAACATCTGACCAAAAGCAATATAAGTTTCATAAATATCATTCAAAGTTTGGAACAAGTCAGTTATTAACTCATAATGCTCCTGATTTGTTCTGATAGCCAATTCTTTAAATTCCTCTTGTGAAAACCTGGAGAACGAAGAGGAAGCTGCACTTGCAGTTGCATCTTTGCATTGCTTTTCAAGTGAGGAAATCCTCTGTGTAAAGGTAGCATTTGCAGTCTTCTCATTTTGCAGCTCAACCTAAAGAGAAGCACTTTTGACCTGTAGCTCATTATACTTGTCCTCGGATGTCTTCATAAGATCAGCAACATGAGCCTCATGTTCCCTTCCAGTATTTTCAAGCTCTTCCTTCAACTTGCGTATCTCTTCTTTTATCCTGTTAAACTCCTTGTTCAAGGTGTTAACAACATGGAGGTTGGCACTTGTGAATGTACCCAAAGCAGCAGTTGTATCTGTTGCATCCATTTAAACTATTTGATTAGTGATAGATACATCCATACCACTTTGATGCTTAGTCCTCTTTTTTCCCTTTTTAACCACTACTTTATCAGACTTTCTATAATAATAATCCCCAAGAGAGATGACAATGTCTTCATCAAACTCATCTCTTGGCTCAGTGGATGCAGAAGTCCCAATCATTGTGGGCACCAAAGAGGATGTCTGAGTGATGATAGGATGGGGAATGGGCATAGTAATGTGAGTGGGGGTAGGAAAAATGTTTTGAACAGCGGTTACCTCAGAGGTTGGAGAGAAGAGTGGGGTTGAAGTTTCAGAGGATGGGAAGTGGATGTTGACAGCTGAGAGTGGTGAGGAAGGCATCAAGATATTTTCAAGACTAGACGATGATGATAGAGTAATTGAGGGTAGGTGTAGAGGAATCTTAAAAAATGGTGCTTCTATAGTGGTAGGTTGCAGCGTGCGGGTTTGCATAGAACCAGATGAGATAGATACATATGTGGAGGTCAAAGCCTCATACCACTGAGACAGTGCAGGTGATAGGGATTCTCCAACAAGCAAAGTAGACAAAGTCTGCATGGATGAAAGAAGCAATACTGAAGACAAGGAGCTAGAAACAGAAGTAGATTGTGAAACTGTAGGGATAGGGATAAAATATTTCTTACCATCACCATTGAGAAAATATGTGAATGGTTGAAAATAGTGATCCACGTCTTCAGTCACAGGTGCGGAGGCTATTACTTCTTCTTCTACATCAGAATTAACCAAATTTATAGTAGGAGTTGGAGAGGAAGAAATATGCACCTTCGATATTTTAAATGGATTTTTCTCAGCCATTTCTTGATCATCATTTGGTTGAGTGATTGCAGCAGTCACCTAGATATCAGCAACAGTCTGAGCAGCTATAGCTACCTGAGTGTCCAGCACGGAGGTCATTATTGCTAGCTTCTGTCTTGACTATTTTGAGGTATGCATCAAGGCTTTCAACTGATGAGCAGCTGTTACCTCTGGGAGGTGTTCCATTAGACCTTTTCCTTTGTCTCCATCTAGATGGGTTGCCACTGATGGAACTTTTGTTTCCTGGGCTTCCTTTTCTTCTCTGTCCTTCCTCATTTTCTCCAAGAGGTCCATTTGCATTGTTCTGTATCTCTGAAACCTGTCTTTAAGTTCCTTTTGATGATGTAAGATGTGACTTTGCTCATCTTTTCTTTTGGCTTTAGACAAGACTTCAAAAAATGTATTGACACCCTGGTAAATGGAATCATCTGGAAGTTCCTCATGCACATAAGCAGTTTTGATATGGTATTACTTAAAGTGAGCATCAAGGAATCCCTTGGGATCATGTCTTCTCTTTCTAGCAAAGCTGAGCTTCAAGGAAACTATCTATTCACCTAGTACTATAGTCCAGGTTGAATTTGGGATAATCAATGATCTAAGGTTCAAAGGGAATTTGGGCCAACCTTATCTTTTAGGTCCAACGATTTTCTTATAAACCCCATCAATGATAGTCTAGAAAGCCACTTCTTCTAGGATCAACCTGTTAGGGACAATCCTGGGCAGCATGTGAATAGTGTTTCCACCCCCAATACCAATGTACGAAAAAGACTCAGCAACATACCAATCACCCATTGTAGCAATGAAAGTTCTGGCTTCAGCTGAAAATACGGGAGCTTCCTTTTTTAAGATTGAAAAATAGATGTTGCCGAGGAAGTTTTCACATATATCATAGAACCTGGCTGCATAGTTAGTATCCCACAATTCTGAATAATAAATGGGCACTAGGGGAGCTGGTAAAGTCCAGTTCCATCCCAAATTGGGATATTGGAACTCAGTGCAAAATACATATAAAATGAAGGTAAAAAAGAAGAAATTGGGCTTCTTTCTGGCAGTGGCCTTCTAGTAGTCTTGGATAGAGGTTTTGAGTTCTAGTGACAAGATGGATGCCCATGGGAAAGAATCACCGGTTTCTAAAACATGATGAGCTACTGGAGCCCATTCAGACTTGAACACAGAACAATTAAGAAGGCCATATAGTTTTCATAACATGGCTGCCAATAAGGAATAGCGTTCTTTGAACCAGGTGATAGGGTAAAGGTCATCGGTCCTCTGCAAGAATTTACCAGGTTCATGCATCCAAGATTTTAACATTTCATCGAAATTGAACCTAGTCCTGGAGGCTTGGGAAAACTCTGCGTGGAGGGGTTGTCTAGCCAGTTTAAGGCCATAAGCCCTGGTAAATACCTCAGGATGGAAATTGGCTAGATTTGACCTTGCACTATCATTGAAGGAACGGTCTTTGGGGTTCGCGTGTTCCACAATCCATTTGACCACATCATTATAGGGGAGGATAGCAAGTCTGGAAGCAATGGAGTGAAGTCCAGAATCCCTGATTCTTTGGTAGGCCAACTGGTTGTTTTGGATATCAGAAAAGTCATCATTGTCAAAAATTGCATAAACCCTAGGCCATTCAATTTGGTAAGTATCAGTGATTCTGCCACCAGTGTCTGAGAAAATACCAAATTTTGGGTTCTTGGTTAACATATCCTTTTGAAGGCTTTTGCAATGGGTAATTCTTGCCATTCTTGGAAACTAGAGAAAACTCTGTTTAAAAACAAAGCGAAGCGAGAAATCAAATCTAATTCAAGCTAAACTACAGTAATCAATTTGAATGAAGAAATGACTAAGACACTAACCTGTAATCAAACTAGACTATGACGATGTTGCCTGGTTTTTGCAGAGAAAATTCACGCAGCACAGTAAGTCACAATAGTAAAATGGTAAAAAAATCATAAACTACCAACCTATATATAGATTTTTTGAGGGTCAAATTAGGACCGTAGGATTAAAATAAATGGACGGTTGAGATTAAACCTTGCGGGAAGCGGGATCATAACGCGAGATTTAAATTTGATCAATCATCCTGCAATCTGCATTCCGCAATTGCGGGATGCAGGGTGTGGGATGAAAAAAGTACTGAAGTTTTATTCAATATCTTCCTTAATCCACATCCCGCAATTTGCGGGACCACATAGCAAAATAAATCAATCAAATTAATCCCACAATCCGCATTCCGTAATTTGTGGGTTGCGGGATGACATGCTATACTTACAAAAATTTTCTTGCATTCCTTAATCCGCAAATTGCAGGTTGCAGAATGGAAAACTCACAAATAATTAACGTCAAGCTCCCGCAATCCGCATTGCGTGTTGTGGGTTGAAACAATTTTTGTAAAATATAGTCTTCCGCAAATCGCCAAAGCACACAAATCATGCATAAATTCCAAAAATTCAACTGATTTAAATCAAAGAAACCATGATAGTCGTTATGGGGACCCCAAAACGACTTAAGGAATTCAGAACAGTTACCTTTGTATGTGTAATTGGGGTTCCCATGTTTTGGATACCATGGGATCTGGTGCACCTACAACAGGTCTGCACCTGATTCCATAGATTCCATTCAACTCTCTCTATTTCTTCTCTAATTATAAGCGAAACGTGCTCTCGAAAGAAGCGAGCAACCTGTCACACTCTCAGGATTTACCGGGGTGGTTTTTTCCTTCCCTCCTTGCTACCCATCTTTCTCCCTCGTACTTTCCTCTTGGGTGCCATAACGGAGAATGCTTGGCAATATAACAGATAATCTACCACCTTGCTCTTTCTCACAATAGAATTCCTTTGATAGAGAAGACAAAGCATGTCGGATTGGCCAAAACTGGCCAAATATATAGTTGTGGCATACATCCAGACGTGATGAACCTTACTCAAACATCTGTACTTACTATTTATTGAATTACTACAAAGCCAAAATTCTCCACCTCCCTCCATAGTTATTCATACCTTACTCGCCTAAGACTGAGCCTAATTGAAATCCTTCCACATTAATGGCGGGGGGTGGGAAACCCTGCGATATCAAGACTTGGCGAGAAAAGGAGGTACCGACCTCCTATCTTAATTATAGGGAATGATGATTACCAAAGATGGGAAATGGGAGTGTCTGAACCCTCGGGTCGGTGACTCAACACTTGCGTCATGCAGGCTATCGATTCTTGAGATCTCTCATGGATATTGGGCCACTAGGTGGTGACATTGTAGCTGCCACTCATTACCGTCCTCTATTGATAGTTGACTTGCCCCAAATCGCTCTCTCCTCCGTTCATCGACATTTACCATCAAATCCACCAGTTGGTTTCTTTCTATCTTGACTTGGGTGAAAATCCATACGTGGCCTCCTATGATGTAATCAACAAACCTTTCCACCTGGTGCATCATTCACCAGTTGTTAACTACTTTGACAATAGGTTGGCCACCTTGGAGCCTTTTGGCCATATGTATGATGATGTTAGAATCACCTTCGATTATCAAAGGTTCTAAAATGAGCCTCATGGATAGCCCGATGCCATGAAGTAAGCCTTCAAGTTTCGTCGTATATTTTGTGTCGTGACCTATGTTCCCATGGAAGAGTTAGAGAACCATACCATCACTATTCCAGATAGCTCCTCCAAATCTCTTCAACCCTAGATTTCCTTTTAAGGCTCTGTCAAAATTCAACTTGAAGTATCTGCTTGGAGGAAGGGGCCAGGTGCTCGGAATCGTTGGACAAATTCTTAGTTTTAAATGTTATCCACCCTTGAGGTGAGGAATCTAACCCCCATCCTCTCAAAATCATTTTTTCATTGTCATCCATCTCCTAATATTTCTCGTGCCACTGCGTGATTTTGATGGTTTCATGGGTGTATTTGACAATTTGGTTCCAGACTACTTGTGGCTGTGTCTTTTGTCCTTTAAAAATTTGGTCGTTTCTTTCCTTCCATATTTCCCACATCAACATTCCAGGGAACATTGTCCATATTTTAAGAATGACTGGGTTTTTGAAGACCTCCTTGTCCCATGTTTTCATCATTTGGTGAGGTTGAACTCTCACCCGATTAGTCCT
Organism: Pseudotsuga menziesii; assembly: GCA_001517045.1. Classification (NCBI taxonomy): domain Eukaryota; kingdom Viridiplantae; phylum Streptophyta; class Pinopsida; order Pinales; family Pinaceae; genus Pseudotsuga; species Pseudotsuga menziesii. Next base: position 219,747 of record LPNX011210146.1, read on the forward strand.
TCGAAATATTTTAGCACCTGAGTCCCATAATGATGATGCCACCGTACATGAGTCCAGGAGATGATTCATGGTTTCTTCCTCCCTTTCACAGAGGGTGCACCAGAACAGGCCATTCATGCCTCTTTTCATTAAGTTTTCTCCTGTCAAAATTCTTCTATGGGCTACCATCCAAATAAAGGTCACAATTTTGGGCTACGAATTAAATTGTGAGATCATATCCCATGATTCACTGCTCTGATATTCTTCTTGGTTGAAAGTTAGATGATAGGCCTCTTTTGTGTTATACGATCCTTTAGGTAAATATCCCCATCTCAGTTTATCAAGTCCTCTCTGGATACGAATGCTTCATTCTTGAAGGGATTCCAATATCTTGTGGACGTCCTTAGTCGAGAATATTTCATTCCATCATTCCTAAGGGTGCCATTCATGGAATTCCTCGTTGTTCTGAACTTCTCTTCAAAATTGGTGTAGTATAGGTAGTCCTATTTCCTCAGCTCTAGTCCGATTGGATTGGACATCGATATGATAAATGCTCTTCGGCATTTGTTGCCACGAGTCATTCCAAAAATTAGCATTGTTTCCTTCCCTTATCTGCCAAAAACTATGATCCTGTATGATTCCTCTATTCATGAAATCATAACTCCATATATCATACCCTTGTATGTCTTCATTAAACCTTATAAGGTCATGTTTTGGTTTTCCTTGCACATATTTATTGTGCCAGAATTTTTCCCATGGCTAGTCTTTATGTGACACCCAATGCCACCATATTTTTGCTCCTAGAAATTGACTATTCTTCTGTGGATCTCTTAGAACCAAACCACCCTGAGCTTTTAGTTTACAAAATGTGTCCCAACTGACCAAATCCCAACCATAACTATCTCTATTTCCTCCCCATAAAAAGTTCCTCTGGGTTGCCCCATTCTGCTTGAGAACCGACTTCGGGGCAACCGGGGTAGAAACTAAGTATATTGGCATTGCTTTGAGTACAACTTTTGCTAACACAACTCTGATAGCCAAATTTAGGGGTCTAAAATCCCAGTTGCCTAATTTCCTTCGCATTCGATCTAGAAGTTCTCCCCATGAGACTTTCCTAATTACCCCTTTGGCAAGCGGGGAGCCTAAATATTTGGACAAAAGGGAGCTACCTTGAAACCCCAGGATACACGGAATATTTTGCTAGTGGATCTTGAGGGTGTTAAAAAATAAAACTTGGCTCTTTGTATTATTAACCTCTAACTCGAAATCCTTTGAGAAGGAGGTCATACATTTATTCATAGTTTGAGCTTCTTGAACCGATGAATGCCCATTGCCCCATAAACATGGCATCATCTACAAATTGCTAATGGGATATGGTTTCCGATTCGTTATGAAATTTCAAACCCCTGAGCTCTCTATTTGCAATCGTATTCTTGATAACCCTACTCAGTCCCTCTGACATGAGGATAAACAAAAAAGGGGATAGAGGATCCCCTTGTCTTATGCCTCTTGAGGGTTTGAAAGTTCTGGTGGGGGCTCCATTTATAAGGATATAAAAGAATATTGTAGAAGTGATATTCATTATCCATCTAATCCATCCTTGGTGAAAGCCATAGATCTCAATCATATATTCGATGAATTTCCAACTTACTTTTTCATAATCTTTCAATATATCCATCTTCAGTGGCATGCCTGGATTTTTCTATACTTTCAGAGAGTGTATAACTTCATGGACTAAGATAACTCCATCCAAGATTTGTCATCCTTCCACAAACCCAGATTTTTTCTAGGCAACTAAATATGGGAGGAGAGTCTTTAATCTGTTTTCCAAAACCTTTGTTATTATCTTATAAATGACGTTACTTAGAGCTATAGGCTTGAATTTACCTGGAGAGTCAGCCCCTTCCTCCTTGGGAATGAGTTTTAGGAAGGTGGAGTTAAAAGATTTTATAACTCCTTTGTGCTTCGCAGAATCCTCTACGATCTTCCATACCTTGTCTTTTATCATTCCCCAGAACCGGTGAAAGAAGTTGGTCATGAAACCATTGGGACCTAGAGATTTTCCTTCTGCCATTTGGTTGATGTCCTCCTCAACTTCATGGAGCTCCACAGGTTGCAGCAATACATCATTATGTTCTACCATAACTTGCCTTGGGATATGCCTAGTAATATTTATGATATCTTTCGACATCTCTGGTCGATCTTCCTTCATGATTGTCCCAAAGTACTGGATCAACTATGTCTCCATGTCTTCCCAGATCTCCACATACTGCCCATTTTCTTTTTTAATCCTCATCATTTTATCTCTATGGAGGTTTTGGACCACTATGTGATGAAAGAACTTTGTGTTTCTCTCCCCTTCCTAAAGCCATTGATTCCTAGATTTTTGTTTCCAGTAAATTTACTCATGTCGTTCTCGTTCGTTCAACTGGTCAGGGATGGCCCATTCTCTGTGTTTTAGGTCCTCGGTGTACCCATTGTCCATGCCTTCCTGTTGGAGATCTTCTAGGTTAAACTTAAGAAGCTTCTTTTCTTAGAATATGTCCCCAAATTCCTCTTTATTCCATGTACAGATTTTTGCTTTTAACTTTCTCAACTTCTGCTGAAATTCGTACATCAGAGTACTCTTGGGTGTTTCCATCTCTTCGCACCACTTTCCGATAAGTTATTTGAAATTCCTATGTTCAAATTGGAAAGGGCGCCTTATAGGTGGGCTCCTATCCTCCCAGACCAAACTGACAGGCCAGTAGTTAGAGCCTGCATAGGGAAGTACCTGAGCAATCGCCTCTCTATTTCCCTCAATAAATGCCTCTAAAACAAATAAAAGGTCTAATCGAGAGGCCACATGATGTTCCCCTCCTCTTCGATTATTCTAAGTATACCATCCATTCCCAATTTCTATGTCAACCATTCTTTGCTCTTGAATAAGGTCCTTGAAATCAATGTTTGGTGCCTCTAGAGTTCTGCTCCCTCCCTTTTTCTCCTCCGGGGAGGTTATCAAATTGAAACCCCCTCCCATGATCTAGTATTGATTTTCCATCTCTTACGCTTCCTTATCCAGGAATGATAAGAAAGTAGGTTTCTACGCCAAAATGCTTGGCCCATTGACATTGGTAAGTATCCCTCTCACCACATAGTTACATACCTAGAAATCCGCATTGATAGAGTAGTAGGTTTTCCGAAGGTTAGTGAGATGGATAGTCTTAGGACTCCAGAGAATAGTTAATCCGATAACCATCCCTCGAGCATCAGCTGCTACATTTAAACTTCCATGCCATAGTTTACTCTTAATTTCTGGCATATTCTTCGAGCTGCATTTTGTTTCCTGCAAAAATAGGACATCCGATTTTTCCTTTCTTAATTTATTTCGAAGGGTCCTCATTTTCCCAAGGTTGTTAACCCCATAAATATTCCAGGTTATCACCTTCATTAGGTACTTCTGTTAGCTTCTTTGAAGGTTGATTTTATTTTCGAGTACTGGCTCGATTTTATCACACTTGTGCCAATCTTTGCTATTCTCTGCTTAGTCGTCTTTCTACCATGTTTTCCCCCCTCCTTGGGCTGCTTCCGTATATTACCCTTCAGAGGATCCTTACTAATTCCCATCTGCGGGGAAGCCTTTATTTTCAGGATCACTTGATGAAGAATCCCTAACTTCCTCCTGGAGACATACCCATGTCCTTTCTTACTGCATTCGTTCTCTATTTCATCCAGATCTAGTTCCCCTAAGTCCATATAATTTGTTTCTTCTAGCATATATTCCTCCATATCTTTCGTTTCTTTGTCCATCTGTATTGAATCTGAATTCGACGGGGATGAGCTCCCTTCCTTGGTCTGGGGTTTTTGGTTGTCCTTGATGAGATATTCCTCCTTGGAGTTCATTTCTCTTAGTATATAAAACCTATTCCAATTTTGTCTCTTTTTCTCCATATTCTACTTTGGTTGGGGTAGGTTGGTAGTCTTTTACCCTGTATTTTTTCGATTTTGGACTTGAGTAAACCCATCACTATCATTCTCGTTCACTTTTTGCTTTCGATCCTTAGTGTGAGCGACCTCGAATTTTAGGATTGGGAAATCCCTACTCAGGTGCCCATATTCATGGCATTTCTTGCATCAAAAGGGAAGTCGTTTGTAATCCAAGGGATGGACCCAATCTTCATCTTCCCATTTTAAATTTATTACCTCAAGGAGTTCTTATGAAAGGTCCATATAGACACAGATTCGTGCATAAGTAGTATAAAATTGTATCTTCGTCTGCTCCGAGGCTTTCACAAATTTTCCAAGTGTATTTCCGATGACCTCCAGAATTTCTGGTTCCCAATACTCGTCAAGGAGTGAGTAAAGCCTGATCCAAACTGGGGAAATACTCAGGTATTTTGTTTCAGGGTTAAACCTCTCCTTCCATGCTGTGAGGAAAATCCCAACCGAGAAAAAGAAATAGGCTCCCCCCATCAAGATTTGGTCTCGATCTTCTAGATTGAATAAGATGATAGTGAAGAGGCCCTTTTGTTCAAGATGAAGATCATAGTGCCCTTTCAGGTTCCATGTTCCTTTGATCCATCAGAGCAGCTCCTTCTCCTTTGGCCAAATATTGATGAACTTCCTGAATAGGTATTTTTCCTTTCACTGTTCCACTCAATCCCTCAGTTTCTCAAACATGATTTGCAGAGATGGGTTTTCTGCAAATCGTGGCAAGCAACCCCCCCTTGTCTTTTTCCGTCCATTTCCTTCATCTTCTCCCCGTAAGAATCCTTATCCATTTGATTTTTTTCATTGCCTCAGGTTTCTCCATATCGGCCCTTAGATAGGGAGGGGGTTTCTCCTCCTCCATACGTCCTCTTCGTTTCACCCCCCACCACCCCGCCTTCAAATCTGCCTTGGCAGATTGCGCATTGGGGTACACTCCTTTGAAAGTTCATGATCTGCTCATGTCTCTATCAGCTCATCCACCCGACATCTCAAGAGCCATTTGATTAAATTATTCAAACTCATATATGCAAATAGGAGCATATCCATGCACATAACATTTCCAATCTAACAACTAGTGCGCTCATCCTGGCATCGGGAAAACTAATGGACCAAAATGGACATATCTTAGTCATCTGAAAAGATTTTTCAACGAAATAAAAGGCGATCCTTACTAGAAATGTTGTTTTGTACACAATGTAGTAGGTACCACAACACAAAAAGGAGCATATATTGGTGAAGCATATCATAGGTTTGCACCCCTCCCGATACCATAGAGTCACAGTTATAGTTTTTGAAGAAGAGAAAGAAGAGAAAGAAGATCAGAATGAATAACATCTTGGATTTGAATCCCATGGAATCCATTCTTCTTATAACCAGATCCTGACATATAATAATCAATCATACAAAGAAATCAACTCATCCACCATTGCACATAATCATCATAATAATATGCTATAACATAAATAAAATCATATGAGAAGTACTTATCCCAAGGTATGGGCATCTAGCTGCAGTAGGACCAATTTCCTCCCAGACGTAGACACGGTCAAGCCTTCCTCACTTGAATAGGTCGCCCCTAAGATGATACCACAGATCCATGGGTAGAGACTCAATTAGTCTAGAAACTCTCAAAACTACCTATTTTGAGAACCACGATGCTTCCTAGTGCTACTTTCTTTTCCATATCCATTTCCTATGGGATATGACCTAGCTCACCATTCCCATTTATTGGCTTCATGTGCAAGAAACTAGACTAGTAGAGTGGTATAATGGAATAAAAGTGGAAACAACTAGACTAACTCTAAGTCTCAATACACTCCCAATACTATCAACATTCTGAACCTTGTTGAGATAGCATAAGTCAAGTGATCAAAATATCAAGATTGGCTTCAACAGGGAGAGGTCATATGAATTTATAGTACAAAGAGTAAAACTATAACCCAAGGGGATCAAGTCGAATTAGAGAGAGTTAAGGTTAAGCTTCATCAGGAGACTTAATTCCAATTAGTGGAGTAGTGGCTTAGTTAGGATATTCCCTTTCTCAGATTAGCACCATGAGGAGGAGTTACCAAAAACCAAGGAGTAGAGCCATGAAGAGCACAAGGAGGAAAAATAATGCATAAGGGGGATTAAAAACATGAAGGAGGGAGAAATAGGTGAAAAAATGGATCCAATAGAGTCGTAAATATCATGGAAGCACAAAAATAGGATCATAAATGCATTGTGTAAGAGTGGAAGGTATAAAATAGCTTGCAACCCCTACCAACTAGGAAAATAGCTCATAAGTGACCAAAAAAACATAAATATGAGGGAATCTCTTTCCAAGGAGGGAAAACTAGGCAAGAGGGGACCACTAAGGTGTGCACAAGATGCAATAGTAACTCCATAATCCATAAAGATAAAAAAATAGGGTCCATTGTACAAGGTTTGGGTGACCAACATTATTAATGCCACCAAGGTGCAAATACGAACTAGGATGGACAAATTCAAACCAACAACAAGTTATAAGGTATTAGGGATGTTTCCATTCCCCCTCACGTTTTGGAATCCGTGGTCACCCATACTCTTTTAGTTTCCTCTGTTGGGCCAAATGTTTATTTAATCAATAGTAACAACATTCAAAGGTAGCAATGATGTTAGTAATAACATTAATACTAATAATAGTTCCAAATTCCAAAGTCACATTATCAAGTAATGATGATAAGTCCTTAGTCACTCTAACATGTAAAGGAACACAAGTCCATAGTCACATAAAATATGATAAGTCCATAATGAAAAAGAACATAAGTCACATGAAAGATCATAAGTCTAGGGCTTAACAATTGGGGTTTTACAAGCTGTCTCTTGGAGATCACGGAAACAATCAACTCCAACAGATTCGACAATAGAGGCAAAGTATGTGGTTGGTGATGAAGCAATGAAATAGATTGTGTGGCTTAGGAATATATTTGAAGAATTGCAGGATAAACAAGAGAACTCCACTCCCTTATTGATTGACAATGCTACTGCAATCAAGTTGGCCAAGAACCCAGATTCCATTATCGAACCAAGCACATCAACACAAAGTACCATTTAATTCAACATCATGTAGAGGCCACAACAATCCATCTACGACATTGTTTCTCAAATGAGCAAGTTGTAGACATCTTCACCAAAGCGCTTGGGCGAGAAAAGTTTGAAAGGTTTAGAAACATGCTCAAAATTACAAACAACCCTTCAGATTAAGGAGAGAATGTTCAGAATATAATCCTATGGAATTATGGTTCCACTATCTTTTGTAAATATTGTAAATATTTTCAGTTTTAGAATATGGAAAGTTTCCATAAGAATCTAAATAGCATGTTGGAAGATGAAGTTCAAAAGTCACATCATTTTTATAAATAAAGAATTTTAAATCAATAAAATTGATTCAAGAGTTATTATCTCTAACAGGAGTGGAGAACTAAAGCATAGATCAAACAACATAGTCTTCCCTTCTAAATATGTTTTCAAGTATCATGAATAACCAATCATCTAAATTACAAAACATAACATAGTTGGTATATATGTTAATTTTGAGGATTTCATAGTAAATACAAAGTTTCTAATTGTCAATGCAATCCTGACAATCACATAAAAATTGAACTTTTAACTTTATGAAAATTGAACTCTAACTCTATTAGCTCATTTAGCTTAAATCGAAAAATAAATGTTCTAACAATTATAGAAATCTTATACAACTTAAAGGAGAAGTTATATTCCTAAAATATTCACTCGATGGTACAACATTATAATTGGATTCTATAAGCTTTATAAGCTTTAAGTACATAGGGATTGATTCATTATTTTTCCATGCTTGTATAATTTATTGGCATCGATATTTTTAAATTCTATTGCAATCAATAAGAATGATTGCAATCATGTTGTGGATGCAAGTTTACAGGATGGGTCCTTAAGGAGATCCCCTACAGTCCCAATGTGAATAGTTTATATTTAAATGTGTGTATGAGTAAAAAGTAAAAGTATGTTCATTGGTAAAAAATAAATTAACACTACATGTACAATGGTAGAAACCCAAAGGTAATTTGTTCACTTGTCTTGAATGAAGACTTCAATGGACATTCATTACCTTATTGTTTGTAATGATCAATTTATTTAGATATGGTTGTGCCAAGATTCATAACAAAATGGAAATTGTTTTTAGTAAGACCCTCTTGAAAATGTTCTAAAAGCGGATGATGTGATATATAAATAGCAATGCTTTGAAGTACTAAAGTTATTAATATATTGAAGTACTAAAGTTATCAAAGTACTAATGTTTAGTGTTTGCCATCATAAACAGTAATATATTATTAATATATTGCTATTAATATAAATAGCAATGCTTTGAAGTACCAAAGTTATTAATATATTGAAGTACTAAAGTTATAAAGTTATTAAAGTACTAATGTTTAGTGTTTGCCATCATAAACAGTAATATATTATTAATATATTGCTATTAATATAAATAGCAATGCTTTGAAGTAATAAAGTTATTAATATATTGAAGTACTAAAGTTATTAAAGTACTAATGTTTAGTGTTTGCCATCATAAACAGTAATATATTGCTATTTTGCTTTGGTTTAAGTAAAAATATTTCATATAGTAAAACAAATTAAAGTCAATGTTGAAAGTGAAAGGTGAAAGTGAAAAGTCTTGGACGACGAATCCAATGTTAAAAGTGAAAGTGAAAAGTTTTAATCTTGAAAGAGAACATGTAATATTTAGATTGATGATAATTCCATAACTTTCTCTTCACATCTATTCATTTGGATTTTGTAACACCTCAGTTTTGACTCTGTTTACATTAAATGTATATAATGTATATATTGTAATGGATCATGGTGTGGAGTTATAGGAAAATGCCCCACCATTGATTGTCGTGTTATGTTTTGGCGACATCAATGGTATTTTGTGCTAGCCAGGCATGTTATAATGTTGGACACCATGTACATATGCAGAATTAATTAAAAAGGCCTACAACCAACTATGTTGATGCAACAAAAATGAAAAGGGCATGATTTCCTAAGGTTAGGGGGGGGTTTGGGGGGGGGCGGTGGGGGGATGTCTAACCCTTGAATAGCCAAGTGTCATTTGATAAACCCCTCTTTTGGTCTTACTCACCTTTCCTTGTCTCATTCAGCCATCGTTTTAATTATCCTAGAGTTAGTTGGGGGCAATTATTGCCCTAGGAAAACGTCTGCATGGGCAACGTCAGTGTTGGCAGGACTGTCAGTCATTTCCCACATGCTCACGCATACCCAGGGAACCATGGATCTAATCATTCTCGTCATCCTCATTCTACACTCACGCAGGCACTCGTTCTTCCTCACGGAGACAGATAGTTCTTCTTCCTCGATTTTACTGTGTGTAGCTTCTCTTCACGTTTTGTGGGTCTGTGTAGGTAAATCCACCTTCACGCAGGTCGTATTCGTTCCCTCACGCAGCTGAGAGATCGTTGTTGGTTTCTCCACGAATTTGGGTTGTTGTGAATTCGTTGTTGAATTGTTTTGGCCACGATAGGGCCATAAACGACTTTGGGGTTGAATGACTCAGTCCGAGCTGTGTATCACCCCTTTTTGGTTGCAGTGGTGTTTCCCTTTAGTTTTCCAGAGCTGTGGATTGCTCGGTTTTGCTGTGTGTGTACAGTGGTTGGTCCTTGGACTGTATGGGAGTGGGATGGAGGCTTAGTCTGCTTGACAAACCTGGTGTGTGCAGGAGCTGCATGGACAGAGCTAGAGGGTTGGCTTTCTTCTCCACACCCCCTGAATAACACTGGAAGGGAAGTCAGGGCCTAAGGGACTGTGCAGCAGAGAAGGCACTGATTCCTTGTGTTGGGTGTGTGTGAGTGTCTTAGAAGTCAGGCTAGTTCTAGTACAGGTTTCCCTAGCTCTTCAGTGATCCCACCAGCTTAGTAATTAGCTTTCCCAACTCCCTGATAGCTTGATAAACCCAACTATGTTGGCTTCGCTATATATTGTTGTGTACCCTTGGCTACGTGTGAGCCTGCTAGTTTCCCCTTATTCTTTCTGGAGTCATGCCCAGCTTGAGGGTTGCAGTGTTGTTGAGCGATTGAAGAGCACACTGGCCTATGGTTGGGTGGAACGTTCCAGTGAGGTAGCTGGTTGCAAGACAAGCTTCTATTAAAGATAAGTATCTCTTGTTTATCTTGTCTCTGCAATTAAATTACTATGAACATGTGAAATGCTTGAATGTGAACATCATGTATTGCTTCCGGTGTTTATTGAATGATATGTTGCGTTTATGTATGTTTTTATTTTACTGCATTTTATACCTTACATTCATGGGGCTTAGTTACACGGGGAGATAGTATTATGGTGGCGTCCTCTTCATCGGTTGGAGGGTTGGGGACGTTACAGATTTTACATGATTAAACTTACTTAATTAGTTCATCTTGAATAATCAAAAGCTCTGATATGTAATGAATTACTTTTTCTATGGTTCGCTCAATTTTTTATATTGAAAAAAAAACCAAATTTTTAGAGACCATCAAACCTTACATCCTTCATAACTTATGTAATGCGCCTCCAGTGAATTCGTATAACAGAAGCAACTGGGAGAGGTATGATGCCAATGGGCCTCAGAGGTCCAGAGCAGATGAGGTCGACAATTGGGCTGCTCGAAAGACGTCTGGATCGTTGGGCTCTATGGGCGTCGAGTGATGGGGTAATAGGAGAGGGGAGGGCTTTAGTTCAGCTGTACTGGACAGAGACGGGGAAATACCAAGACTTGTATTGAATCCACCCAGTCGACCCAGGAATAATGCACTTGACGTATCAGATGTTCAACAGGTCGAGACAGCAAAGCCCCCTTTATCAGATGCTTCACTATAGGTGGATGCAACAAAGCCGAAGCAGAAGCTGAATCTGTTTGGATCGGATCGGCCCAGGGAGGAGGTATTGAGCAAAAGGGGCGAGGACTGGAAGAAATTAGAGTCTGAGATTGAGAGTAGGAGCACTAATCGTCTTGCAAGTTCCTAGTGGAAGAAATTAGAGTTGCAAGTTCCTAGTGGAAGAAATTTGAGTGTCAGATTGAGAGTAGGAGCTCTAGTAGTCCTACAAGGTCAAAGTGTAGCCGCCCTCAATCAGAAGAATGATTGCAATCATGTTGTGGAAGCAAGTTTTTGATGGGATGGGTTGAGAAGGTCCCAATACAAGCAAGTTTATATTTTTAATTATGTTTATATGTAACAAACAAAATAAAATTGTGTTCATTGGTAAACAATAAATTAACACCATAAAACCAAGGTAATTTTTTTAACCATAGGAACAATAACCTCCCAAGAGTATATAAAATCAAGGTAATTTGATCATTGTTGTTCAATAAAGGTAGGGGTTAAATTTGATGGGCATCCTTACCCATCATTGTTATTTGTAAGTCAATTTTTTTTAACTATTTTAATTCCACAACTATTTTATATAACTTTTAATATTTTTTTTACTTTTTACTTTTTTATTGAAATTTATTTTTTGATGTAAAAAAGGATAGAAATTATCATTTATTTTTCAATGCATTATTAAGAGTAATACATTCTCTTCCAAATCTCCATATAATTTTTCACTTGCCAATAAATCAATATTAATAAATACATTGCAAAATATTTTTTTCCAAAAGAAAAAAAATTAACTATTTTAATTAAAATATTCCAAAATATGAGTTCCTTAGAAACCAATCTATTTCACTCTCACCTCTAATATGATTTATGTTGTTAAGATTTTAATTAACAATAATTTATTAGTTGAACTATATTTCAATTACTGGAGTGTATAATATATCAGTTCAATCAAAAGTTTTTTTTTATAATATACCCCACGTTTGGTTTAAATCTAGTTCATAAGCTACATCATAACAATATAATAACAAATATATAACATACATAATAGTAAAATGAAACCAACAACAAATTCAAATAAAAACATTAAAAATAATATAAATTAAATAAAGTAACAGTAACATTATTTCCTATAAAAAAGGTTGTCCTTTACAAAAGCAAGATACCTAAAAAAAACTAGTAGTGAACACCATTGATTCATAACATATAGCTTTGCATTTTTTTATTACAAGTTTAAGAGTTCTATAATTCTTAATATTAATTCAGCTTACTCACTAACTAGTTTTTTTTAGTGTACTCACTAACTGGTTTTCAAATCAAGCATATCTTCCATTTAGATTAGAAATCGGATTTTATCACATCATCTTGATGATGGACAAAATCAATTCATAAAGAAGAATCATAGTTTTGATTTTCCCAACATAATAACAAATTTTCGATGATCTATCTCTGTTTAACTTCTTCAACCTTTTCAAAATCTTGAAAGTACTAAATTCTCCAACACTAATGACATTTTCCATGAACTTTCAAGAGCTCGAAGTTTATGTGTTTCTCTCTAGCCCATGTTTCTATGTCTTCTTTAGATCTTCAATAAGGAATCCATTATAGAAGAAAATCAAATGAGTTTTTGTGTGAATTCAAAGTCTTCACCATTAACTTATGTCATCTACATCCCTCTATTGAACTAATTTCCACTCCAATCTCAATATTAAATGCTTTCACAATATGATTGTCATTTTGGGTCGGTTCTTGGTTTTTTAATCATTTTATTTTTTACATTAGACTTCCTAGTGGAGTAAGTGGACATGGATCATGAATGTGGGCAATGAGTGTGTGATCACAGTTTCCTTAATGTTAATTTAAACATACTCAAACTAATGGGAGGGAATGTTTTATTATTTATGGATCTACACTTTTATGGTTAAGACAACCTCACCTACATAGAAAATTGTCGTTTGTCCTTACTAATTGACACTTTGAAATTATGTCTTACATAATATCTTTGTTGAGGAGACAAAGTAAAATTTGGCTTACATTGATCCAAAATTCTACCCATCCATGGACTTCATAATTTTCAATATTATATCAAAGTCCCGAAAAAACACACACATTTCCTACATTATATTGTAATTTTTATGAGTAGGATCAAAAGATTTAACCCATAGACTCATTTATTTTTCATTAAAATATATTTTGCAGCCTAAGAATTGGGCAGAACAAAGAAAAAATTTGACCTAAACACGATACAAAGTATTTGTGTTAAATTACTCACACAAAGCATGTTGTATGAATACAAACTCTCTTTTACTAAGAATTTTATACATTTTCCTCAGGGTCATTTGTTTCTCACTTGTTTGCCTAAAGGAAGTAAGTAGCAGAGCTAATGAAATACCCCCCCAATCAGAGTTAACGCGAGCGAGACAAGCTACCAATCTTTATGCTACTAAGTCTTAGGTAGTTGAAATTTGAGCAGCCAAACTGTGCATTTCAACCCACCCAGGAGGTAAGAGCATTCAAGAAAAGCTCACATAGTAGTTGATGCTAGAAGGTTAGAAGAGATGGGTTGGGTAATTTCCTATTATATATAGCTCAAGGCTTCCTAACTTCCTATCTTTCCTACCATATTTGAACCCCCTTACATAATTCGAGTCAATTAGTTCAAATACATTACACACAAGCCACACTATAAGAGCTCAATCAGTATTTTAGCTTTCCAATATGTGGCCTTCCTATCTTGAGTTTCATCTTCTTTTACCAATCTACTCCTTTCTCGTTTCCTTGTCATGTTATAATTTTCCCATAATGCTCCTTTGCAATTTATAATCCAAATCTACCAGCAACAATCCATTCAATAACTATCAATCCACAATAAAAAAATTTAGTTTCAATTTTCTTAAGTCTCCTCGCAATCCTTTGTTAAATGACTAGGAGAAAACCAAATAGACTCAAGCAGCACCAACATTGTGCAGAGAAATCTTGTGGGAAGGAAACTAACTATTGAACCCAAGAAAAGGATGAGTTGGAAAACCTATCCATCAAAGCGAGATTTATTTTCCCAACTCACAAAGAGTTAATATTCAAGTCGGCTTGGACAAACCTATCCTACAAAGAAACTAGTCATCCACTAGCTCTCTCTCTTCACAAATGCACATTTCTCAAATGATCAAAAGTTTCCTTCATTGTTTTTTCTTTAAATTTATAAATTTTCCAAGCTCTCTATGGGTCGAATGCCTTCCAAGATATTCATTCCAACTCTAGATGGGAAGAGATTCCAAAGAATGCCACTTGTACAACAATTCCTAGTCTCCCACTTCCACCAAATCACATGTGGAAGCATATTAGCTTCCCTAAATCCCTTGAGCGCCCTGTTGGAGCTATTTTTAGCCCTGACATGTCATATGTGTCAGATTTCAGCCTTCAGATCTGATTTGTGTCATAGGTGTCATAACATCTTCATCATTGTTGTTACAGAGCTAGGGAATCTTGTCCAAGTGCCTCACTAGCTCCAAAATGCCTCTTCCTCTTCCATGAGAGTTATTCTTCCACTCCAGTTCGACATTAATTGATTCATTCCAAGTATATTGACCTTCCAACTCATCCCAAGACCCTCGAGCTTCTTATGGATTCAAAATGACAAGAGGAGGATGCCATGTCACATAGAAAATCTAGTTTGTGTGGGTCCCACATCCTCCATGTGTCTTCATGATCAATTTCCACTTTGATTTTCCATTGTATTTATTTATTTAGCTCCTTTATTAAATATTTATTCCATTCTAATGTTCAAACATCATTTATTCCCCCCCTTAATCCAAATACCAAAGCTTCCACCCCCAACCTAGGAAACTAGTAATTTTCCTCCTTGGCAATTATTTGACCCTTAGCATCAATTTGACAAACTCTCATGAATATGGAAAATGTGATTAGGCCATTGTGACCAAATGCAAAATTTGGGACTTGAAAAATCCTCCCTTCCCAATATTGCTTGTCCTCAAGCAATTTCAAACATGGGTGTTGAAGAACCTGCTTTCCGTATGATTCTTTGACGTTGCCATTGAGTTGCCCAACGTTGAGTCTTTGAGATTCCATGAAGATTTTAGAGAGGAACCACCATGCTTTCTGCTGCACTACTCTAATTAAAATCACTTTATTAAGTGGGGAATCCATCTCCCATACTGCTTATTTCCCAAAAAAATTGAAATCAATGGGACTAGAAACTATCCCAGGGTCCCATTGCTTGTATTGCACTCCAATAATTAAGAATGCTCTCCAACCCATACCATTAGGAAAGAGAATTTTGGGATCCCATTTTATTGTATGCATTCTTCTAAACATCATGAGTAAATAGTATATATCATCAAAGTACATAACAACATAATAAAAATGTACATCAAGGAGATGCCTCATCAAAAAATCATGAAAGTGCTTATACCTCCAAGTAAGTAGACTGCCATTTGCCAAGTCCATAAAAGCTTCAAGTGACCAATCAAATATTCTCCAATGAAAAAGGTGAGGATCTCATGTCCTATAATGATGCTCCAAAAGGATGTGATGTGCATCAAAACATTTAGCCATGTATTCTTTCATCCAAGAAGTGAATGAAGAATCTCCACTAAAATTTGAACCAAATAATGAGAAAAAAAACAAGGAGACTTCAACTGACTCAAAGAAGTCTCACCCATATAAAAAACTATGTAGTTGGCAATAAAAATGTTCTCCAATCATAAATCTATTCACCCCAGTGTTGGATGAATTTCCTCCAACATCAAATGAACCAAGTGTTGAGCAAGAAAAACCATTAGTCTTCAAGTGACTCAAATGCATATCATAGGTGAATCCATGTAGATGTGTAACATAATAAAGTAACAAAGGATGCTGCTACATATGTGAATACGAATGTGCTCCAACCATGTAATTATAAAAAGTAAATGTAGGAGTTCCATACTCCTCATGTGGCACCATAAAAAAGAACCCTTCCACCCATACTTCGTTGAGACTAATGTTGCTTGTTGAGACTAATGTTGCAAAACATGGAATTGTAGGATGTAGGAGAATGAACTATCTCACCCAAATGATCAAAAAATGCAGAATTTTCATCATGGTAAGGATCCATATGGGTAGTATCATGCAACTCCTTCAAAAGTGTGAAACCTTTGTCATAGATCGGTTCCAATGTAGAGGCATAATGATCTTCTTTAAAAATTGCATAACCTTCATCAAGAGACAATTAATATTCCTATTCCACCACCTCAAGTGTTTGGATGTCTTATAGTTCATATTCAAACACATAAAGCACATTCAAATTTCCACATTTCTCATGATCCACCATGTCATGAGAATCCTCCAAACAATCTACCATTTGACAATCTGAAACATAGGAGGAAAAACAAGTATCTTGCAACCTCTCAAGAAGTTGCTCGTTTTGAATTTTGAGGTTATGAGTATCCTCATTATTATTCAAGTATTCTTCATGTAAACATTCATTAAGCTCAACCAAATTATTTCTATAAAAAATAAAAGACATGAAATTACCTTCAATGTTGCATATTGCTCTTTGAATCTTCTCCATGTCTTCAAGGAAGGATGGCTCCTCCAATGGAGAAATTTTCCAACAATAATCTGACACCAATGCTTTAGTGTCATGGAGTATGATAAGGGCCTCATGGATATCCATTTCACTTATCTTCAAAGACCCTTCAATGAAGGATGGTTCATGGGAGTGAACCTCTTGTTCTTCTGTCTTCTTTATTTGATCAAATTCTTGAAGCTCAAGTGGCGATGGGGAAGTTGATCTTTGTTATTCATTATTTGTCACAAGGTATTCATCCTCATGCTTATGAGAAATTAGGCTTTCAGAAAAAATTTCAAATATGATATCTATGTCACCAACATAGAGTTGTGAGCACCCATCAGTAGGTTCTCCTTCATAGTTCAAGGATCCATCAATAGATTCTCTTTTATTAGAACAAACCCCATTAGTAAGGATTGTGTTATTTCCTTCACCTTCATATTTATGTTCTTCTCTGAAATGACCTTGATTTAATTGATGCTCCACTTCATGGTTCTCTGTTTCTTCCTTTAGTGGTGTATCTAAGCTCTTTTCAGAAATAGAATGATTTTTTCTCATTTCATGCTCCTCAAAACTTGTGGATGGTTGATTGTCCCTTAATGAATTCACATTTTCCTTCTTGTGCCTAAATACATAATTGACAAGATATTCTTGGAAAGAATACCACTCAGGAATATCCCCTCTCAAATTTCGATACTCTTGGAGACATGCTCCAATATCTATGGTTGTAATTTATGTAATTGTTACTACGAGGAGGAAGGAAAGTGGGAATTGTGTTTCTATTGTGAAGACAAGACATGTCTACAAATTTTTCTTCAATTTATGGTATTAATGCATAGGTTACAAGACCATTCTCTAATACCACTGTAATTTCCCTTTTGAATAATTTTCCCGAAGTGCTCAAATTCACCAAATTTCAACTCTAGGTATATGGATACAAGTGATCCCAAACTCCTCCAGTAACTTTCAAACTTGGTGAGGAAGGTCATGATGGGTGATGGGACAAACTAAGACATATATAAAACATATAATCAACTGATATACCCAACCATGGCATTCAACTTTCAAGGAATAAGTTTAGAGGCAAGACTAGTCAATTTGGGAGGTGGAAATCCCCCCTGGGTCCTAGAACAAATCTCTTCCAAACACTTTACAACCTCCAATAATTGTTGGTATGAGACTTGGATATGCTATAATACATTAATTAAATTATATTTTCAGTGTTATATGTGGTTTTAGGTTTGAATAGGTATCCAAGAGAACTTATGGAATTTACTAATAATTTTGAGACTCAAATCCCCCAATGGTAGATGGCTCCAAATAGCTCCAAATTATCTCCAATTGTAACAGAAGGTGTATGAATGATTTTAATACATAAAAAGGGTGTTTATATTTGTCTTAAACCATCACATGAATTTTGCAACTCACTTTGGAAATCTGGTCAACGTATGGAATTTTCCGAGCAACTTGTGGTTCAAATCCCCTAGGGGTAAATGATGAAAATGAATTTCCAAATGCACTCAATACAACTCGAATTTCTGAATGGAATAAGGGTAAATATAAAGGAAATAAAAATTATCTCATATGAATCACCATTCAACTTTTAATTTCTGCTATAACTCCCGTAAATCATATGCAAAAAGACTAGTTTCAACCTTGGGGGAAATGATAGGCAATCTTCTCCAAATGATTTGAAAGTCAACAAAATGACTCCAAATGCTTATTTAATGAACATTAAAATCATATTATACGTAAATATTAGTCCATTCATCCATAAACCATCAGTAGTTTACTTATCCATTTGAATCCTTCAACATTACATTGGTTCACAACAAGGTAGTGGGGAAATGACACTGTTTCTTCATTGTTTAACATTTTTACATGAAATATTTTGGTATTTCGACATAAGGGTCTTCTTAACTTGAAATATAGATCATTTACATTATAAAATAAAATAATGGGGCATTATAAGCTTCCCCAAGGATATCAATAGCTCATCAAGTGCGCCTCAATCCATAGAGTAGGAATATGATGAGAAAACTTGGAATAGATGAAAGAACAAGCTAATATTGAAGTGTCCATGATATTCCCTATAGATTTAAACTATAACTCATGACTCCATTAAATATCCATGAAATACCCTAATGGCCTTTCCACACACCAACTTGGATGGGAATCTTTCACCCTCAAAATTGGCGAAGGCAAGAAACTAGTCATCCACTGGCTCTCTCTCTCTCTTCACAAATGAAAATTTCTCAAATGATCAAAATCTGCCTTCATTCTTTGTTCTTGAAATTTATAAAATTTTCAAGATCTCTATGGGTCGAATTCCTTCCAAGAGATGGATTCCAACTCTAGTTGGGAAGAGATTCCAAAGAATGCCACTTGTACAACAATTCCTAGTCTCCCACTTCCACCAAATCACATGTGGAAACATATTAGCTTCCCTAACTCCCTTGAGCACCCTCTTGGAGCTATTTTTAGCCTTGACATGTCATATATTTCATATTTAAGCCTTCAGATCTGATTTGTTTCATATGTTTCATAGCATCTTCATCATTGTTGTCATAGAGCTAGGGAATCTTGTCCAAGTGTCTCACTAGCTCCAAAATGCCTCTACCTCTTCCATGGGAGTTACTCTTCCACTCCAATTCGACCTTCATTTATTCATGCCACATATATTGACCTTCCAACTCATCCCAATACCCTTGGGCTTCTATGGCTTCGAAATGACAAGAGGAGGATGACATGTGGCATATGAAATCTATCTTGTGTGGGTCCCACATCCTCCACGTCTCTTCATGATCAATTGCCACTTTGATTTTCCCTTGTATTTATTTATTTAGCTCATTTATTAAATATTTATTCCATTCTAATGTTCAAACATTATTTATTGTCCCCCTTATTCCAAATCCCAAACTTCCACCCCCAACCTAGGAAACTATTAATTTTCCTCCTTGGCAATTATTTGACCCTTAGCATCAATTTGACAAACTCTCATGAATATGGAAAATGTGATTAGGCCATTGTGACCCAATGCAAAATTTGGGACATGACACGTGGTGCATGGGTCACTAACACATTCTTCCACTTCAGCTTTGATGGTATTTATGTCCATGGTATGCACCTGATTCCATATATTTTGTTCAAATCTCTTTATTTCTTCTTTGATTATAGGCGAAACGTGCTCTCGGAAGAAGTGAGCAACCTGTCACGCTCTCAATATTTACTGGATGTTTTTTTCCTTCTCTCCTTGCTACCCATTTTTCTTTCTCTCACCTACCTCTTGGGTGCCATAACAGAGAACACTTGGAAATCTAACATATAACCTACCACCTTGCTCTTTCTCACAATAGACTTCCTTTGATAGAGAAGACAAAGCATGCCGGCATGGAAAAAATTGGCCAAATATATAGTCGTGGCATACATCCAGATGTGATGAACCTTACTCAAACATATGTACTTACTATTTATTAAATTAGTACAAAGCCAAAATTCTCCACCTTCCTCCATAGATCTTCGTACCTTAATCACCTAAGACTGAGCCTGATTGAAATCCTTCCACATTAATGGCGGAGAGTGGGAAACCCTGCGATATCAAGTCCTGGAAAGAAAAGGAGGTACTGACCTCCTGTATTAATGATAGGGAATGATGATTACTGAAGATGGGAAATGGGAGCATCTGAACCCTGGGTTGGTGACTCGACACTTGCATCCTACGGGCTATCGATTCTCGAGCTAGCTCACGATATTGGGCCTCTAGGTGGTGACATTGTAGCTTCCACTCGTTACTGTCCTCCACCGACAACTGACTTACCATGAATTTCTCTCTCCTTTGTTTACCGACGTTTGCCATCAAATCTGCCAGTCAGTTTTCATCTCTCTTGACTTGGGTGAAAAGACATGTGTGGCCTCCTCTGATGTAATCAACAAACCTTTCCACTCGATGCATCATTCTCAAGTTTTTAACGACTTTGACAACAAGTTGGCCACCTTGGATCCTTTTGGCCATATGTATGATGATGTTGGAATCACCTTCGATTACTAGAGGTTCTAAAATGAGCCTGATTGATAACATGATGCCCTGAAGTAAGCCTTCAAGTTTCATCATATTGTTTGTGTCCTGTCCTATGCGACTATGGAAGAGTTGGAGAACCATACTAGCATTATTCCAGATGGCTCTTCCAAATCTCGCCAACCTGGATTTCCTTTTGAGGCTTTGTCGAAATTCAACTTGAAGTATCCGCTTGGAGGAAGGGAACATGTGTTCAGAATCGTTGGAGACAGATTCTTAGTTTTAAACATTCTCCACCCCTGAGGTGAGCAATCTAACCCCCATCCTCTCATAATCATTTTTTCATTGTCGTTCATCTCCCAATATTTCACGTTCCACTACGTGATTTTGATGGTTTTCTGGGTGTATTTGACAATTTGGTTCCAGACTACTTATGGATGTGTCTTTTGTCCTTTAAAATTTCGGTCATTTCTTTCCTTCCAGATTCCCCACATCAACATTCCAGGGAACATGGTCCATATTTTATGAATGACTGGGTTTTTGAAGACCTCCTTGTCCCATGTTTTTATTTTTTGATGAAGTTTACCTCTTACCTGATTAGTCCTATTAGCACCTTGTGATTTTCCTATGGTTGTGGTAAGAAGTCACAGGATAACCATTTCAAACCAATATTTAGACTGTATTCTAGCCCATATAGTCAGAGAGGGCTCTCTCTTGCCACAAAAACATTCACATAAACATGTGGCTTTATGCAAGCATACAGAAGGCTAGATTTCTTATAAGAACGAGATATTGATATATTTAAAGATGGTGAGACAAACAAACAAAAAAAACCATTGAAAAATGGAGTCACAACCTGAAATCAATCAAAGGTATTATAGTGAAAATGAGTGAAGATTTTCCTTTGTACCCTATAAGACAAAGTAGGTGTCACAAACAGTAAAAAATCTTGAAAGATTTACACTTCCAAACTAATTCAAAAATGTTATCATTTCAAATATAAGATATTTAGACATTCAAACATTTTCAAATTGATAAAACTTTCTAGATAGACAATGACTTTTCATGATTTTATACTAACCTAGACAAAGACAAGTGATTAAACAATTCCAATTCATAAACATAAGCCTTCTACCAATGGCATAAAAGTGGTCAAGGTTGTCGTTGGTGAGAGGAATCACATGGATGATGGATACATTTGCCAGAATTGAAAAATGTAATGACATAGAAATACTCAAAGATGGTACCATGGATGATCTTTGGTTTCAAGTCTTAGATGGACACGTGGTTGAGGCACTTACCAATCATCCTTGGTGAGAAGAATCACGTGGAGATATTTGTCATGGTTGAAATTTTTTTCCAAAATGTGATGTTTATTTGTCATGGTTGAAAAAAAAATTCCAAATTTTGGAGAAAAAAAAATGTGATGTTTGTTAAAATTTTGGAGAAAAAAAATGTGATGTTTGGTAAAATCAAATCAAATCATGTACACTCTTTATTTGTTTGGTCAAGTATGGAGGGCATGGCAAGGATAACAGGATTTATGGTAAGGAGATTGGTGACACATAATTAATGGAAATGGTGAAAAGTTTTTATTATAATACTGGAAATGGTGAAAAGTTTTAATTATAATATTTTAAATACATTGAAAAATAACCACTTTTAAAAAACTGGAATATAAAGATGAGTGTAATGTTAATAGTTTTTCTGCTTGAAAAGTAATAAGGTGTATTTATAATTCAGTTTAATATAGATATTATTATGTTTGTCACATGTGCAGTGTTTATATGTCTATTTCAAAAAGAAAAATAAATATAATACTTCATACTTGTAACAAATAAGTGAATATATTATAAAGTGACTAATTAAGATAAAAAAATAAGAAAATAAATAAGCTTTAAGCTAAATAAAATATGAAAATAAATAAGATATGAAAATAAATAAGCTTTAAGTTAAAAAGTAGAAATTGAGAAAATAAACAAGAATAAAAATTTTAAAATTTGATATATTAAATTTATCTTTATAATTTTTTTAATAAAAATATATAAAATTTGTAACATTAAATAAAAACATGACAAGAAAAGTGACATCAATATTTTTTTTTTGTTTTTTAAGTAACCAAAAGTCAACAATGACATGTGGAGATTGTCACATAATTTTTTTGGATAATTCCATATTAAATGCTTTTAAATTTTATTTTATTTTATTTTTTAAATAAAATCACACTCTTAAGAATTTATGTTCTATTCATGACCTTTTTGACTCCATCACAAAATGAAACTATTATAGATGACCTCTTTGAGCAATTACAAAAAGAAATGATTATCAAGAAGCATATAGACGTATTTATGTTGTGAAAACAATTCCAAGGTCACATACATTTTAAATGTATCGGACTTAGTAAGGAATATGGAGCACAATATTGGAAAACTTTATATGAATTTTAAACATGAGATTGAATTAATGCAAAGTCAAAGTATTTTGACCTACAAATGAAAATATACTCTCTCTTTTTTTTCATTAGGAATAAGTATGTTTCTTGTTACTCATAAAGTTGAATCAAAGAAAATAATACAGAGGGTATATGTTACATGTTTAGTCTAGTCATTTACAAATATTTCACAATATATATGCACAATAGATACTATAACTCATAGAACCACAAAAAGAGCTAAAACCCAAAAAGTAATTACATCAAATTCTCAACAGTCCTTGAGAGCAATACCTTAACCCCCAGCCACTACTAGTCCCCAAAAAATCGTGGCCATGTAATCAAGTAAAAGGTTTAAACTTGCACATAATGTCAAAGCAAAATCCCAAGCATAAACAAAAAGATTCAAAAAAGTTGGATTATCATAATAGTAAGCCTGAAGTGATCCCTATAAAATCGTAGATTTGTCCATGAAAATATATTTATTACTTTGGTAGGCACTCACAGTAAGAATACTATATATGCTAGCCAAATATAAATACAAACGAGAATATAAATCTGTGTATATATATGAAAGATAGATTTGATATGTACACCTAATATAAAAATTGTATTATAGAGATATAAAAGAGATATCATATTAATGGAATCTTGTGTATATTCTGCGGTATGATATCGATTGGTGTCTATGTTTCAAGCCATCCTTGGCTCATCTTCAGGAATTTCATCTATGTCTAAATCCATCTTAAATATAAACAAATTTACATCTCAAGATGTTTGATCCTTCTTGTTTCTTGATAGATCAAGAGTTAAGAGGGATTTACTATGGTTTATAGTAAAGGTATGTGGTGGATTTCTACTTAAAGACAAAATAATCAATTTACTATGGTTTATAGTAAAGGTATGTGGCGGATTTCTACTTAAATACAAAAGCATCTTATGGTGGAAAGTGGAAAAACAATAAACCTACATGGCAAATCAACTTAGTGACAAATTGTCATAAGGGGGCATCTTAACATCTGGTTTTTGTACACGATATTGTTTCAAAATAGAGGAGGGTGATGTAGATACCCATACATATATAACTTATGAGTAACCCATTTTAAATACAATCCATTTAATCTTGTAACAAATTTCTCTTCAATTTTTTTAAAATTTGGCAGAACGATGTAGTTCTTATTGATTTAGAAGTTTGATCAGTTTTTTGAAAATATGAGTTAATTTAGAATGGACAAAACCCTTACAAGTATTATTTCACCATGCATGAACCTTAAATAATGGTAAAACTATACTCATGCTTAAAATTTATGTTTGATTCTTCTTAAATTTAAACTTTAAAAAAACATTTACTATAAAACTAACTTACTCCCCTTAAAAATCAAAGAAATGAAAAAATGTCATTCATGATTCCAATATTTTGAATTAAAAACAAGTAATTATACTAACCACATTGATGCAATGTAACGAATATTGACATTTTTTCCTTGGAAAAAAATCACAGTTTGATTTTATTAAATCCGGAACCATATTGTTCATTAGCTATTAAAAGCCTTACACAGTCTTAATCTGATATTTCTCACAGGATACATAAAAGATACAAAATACATTTAGCACCTTTCCTAAATTTTGACAATTGTCCATTATGTTGGTATATCCCAGATTCCATCATATTTCTTGCGTTCCTACTTGAATGCAATTTTTTTATTATCCAAAAGTACCCATGTATCATGGGCATAAAATATAGAATAGGGGAGGTCATGGATCCAACTCTTTGATGGTGTCTTTATTGATATCCCAAATTATATTGGCGGAGTTAATTTATTCCATGAAATACAATGAAAAGGATTCTCATCATTCTTCCTTCTCCAAAGGAAACTAAAGCAAAGATTTCTAATATTGTCAAGTACTCATGTAGGAACATGTTCAAGAGTTACCCAAAACACTGGGAGTCCCTTTAAAATCGACTTCAATAGCACGGATCTGCCACCTTTGGTGATCCGTTTATTACACCATTGGTTCACCTTGTTCTCAACTTTGAAAATTAGCCATGCTCAATATTTCATATTATAACCATTAGGCTTAATCTGAAATCCTAAATACTTAAGCCCCAGGTATAAATCACAAATTTCAAAATCATACTCACTAGTAACCCAAATTGTGGCCATAATGTCCATATTCATAAAATATACAAACAGATTTTCTTGGATTACAAATCGGACCTATTGCTTCTGAAAATAGTGCAAGTAAAGCTTTGAGCTTGTTTATCTCCTTTCTGGATCCATCAAATAATAATAAGGTATCATCAACAAATAAAAGGTGAGTGATGTGAACGGAGCCTCCAAAATGAAATCCTTTGAGAGTGTCATTTTCTCTAGCTTTGGTTATAATTGTACAGATTCCTTCCATGATAAGTAGAAATAAGATAAAAGATACCAAAGGAGCAAAGAGACAAGCTTGGTGCTCAAAGTCGAAAATGCATTTTATTTGGGTATTTAGACACCTCCAAGGCATATTGTCTCTATGATGAAGTAAACAAGAAGTTTATTATCTCTAGAGATGTCATTTTTCTTGAAACTAATAAAAAATGACAAGTCTATTGATAGACAACTTGATTGTATGGAAAAGTTTTCCCATCAAAAGACATATTATGAAGTTGATAACAAAAATTCCACATCTTGAAGGGTGGATCCCTATCTTGGATCAATCTCTAGAAGTTCCTTTTGAAGCACCAACACCCCCTAATGAAAAAAACTCATGAAGAAGAAGTTCCTACCACTTCACATGAATAGGAGGCTCAATTGGATGAGTTGATTGAAAGAATTGGAAGACTATATCTTGAATAAAATGAAGCACCACCAGTTGATCAACCTGTTCCATCATGCAAAGTACCATAATGGGCCACAAAGACACTTGAAAGTGTCCATCCGGATGAAGTTGGAAAGATGGGGACAATAAGTTCAACCAGAAAAGAAGATGGAGGAGATGTAGATAACTCAAGTGATGACACGGATGTCTCATTTGAATGTGAAATGAATTTATCTACTAAATTTGAACCAAATTATTTTGAAGAGGCCACTACTTGTGATGAGTGGAAAGAATCCATGCAAAATAAATATGATGCGCCAATAAATAATGGAACCTATAAGTTGGTTGAACCTCTAATTGGAACCAAACCAATTCGTTGCAAGTGGGTATACAAGAACAAATACAGATCATATGGCTCACTTGACAAGCACAAAGCAAGGATTGTGTCGAAAGGCTATGCACGGAAGGAAGAAATTGACTATGAAGAGTCATTCTCCCGCTCAACAAAATGGGATACCATATGCACCTTATTGTCTTTGGCTGCGCAAAATGGGTGGAAATTCCATTGTATGGATGTAAAAACAAATTTCTTGAATGGAGACATGAAATAAAATGCTTCATGTATCAACTAGAAGATGTTGTTGTGAAGGGACAAGAACAAAAGTAATGAAAAATCATTGATTCCTTGTATGTCTTGAAACAAGCATCTCAAGCATGGTATGAAAAGATAGTTGAGCATCTTCTGAAGTTAAATTTCAAACATTATAATCTTGATGACGCAACATTGTTTGTAAAGAAAGCTAGAAGATTTGTTGTGGTGTATGTAGATTACCTTTTGATGAAAGGGAACAATGAAAGTTATATTGCACTCATAAAGAAATATTTGAAGAAGGGCTTTGAAATGATAGACTTGGGACACCTTCACTACTACTTGGGAATTGAAGTAACTCAACATCCTAAGTAAATATTCATCTCCCAGAAGAAGTATGCTGTAGAATTGTTGAACAAAAATTTAATAATGGAATGCAACCATCTCTCAACTCTAATGGAAAAAACATAAAGCTCACATCGATTAAAGGAAAAGAATTTGAGAATGGTCAAAAGTATCGATAGCTTGTAGGAATCCTTATATACCTTGCCACCACCAACCAGATATTTCATATGTTGTCGGCATCCTTTCAAGGTTCACACACAAATTTTGTGAAGGACACTGGTCTGCTACTAAAATAGTTGTAAGATACTTGAAGGGGACTCAAGACTTTGGAACTAAGTACTCAAAGGTAGATTACTTCAAATGTATTGGGTACTTTGATTCAAACTTTAATGGTGACAAAGAGACAAGAGTATCTACTTCTAGATACACAATGAGTCTTGGATCAACAACGGTGTGTCCTCGACCATTGACTAAGGTTAAGGGTGTTGATGTTAAGACTGTGTTAAGTTTAAGCGTAACATGTTGAGACAAAATATAGTTAGCCAACACTTCAAATAATCAAACTCTTGATTCTAGAGTCAAATTATTTATTAAAGTTGTAATATTTAATTAATTACTAAATTAAGATTATTATGACATTTAATTAAGTTAATTGCCAAAGGTCATAATCATAACAAAATTTGATTAAGGCATATTATTCATCATCCTTAGTGACAATAATGTCCTAAAACCCATTCATGCATTATAAATTGTATTAATGTCGAAACCACAATAGTTAAATAGTTGAGTATTGTTGTCATCAGTTTTTCCGCAAACCAAGTTAATTTCTAGTTTTGTTGTGTGTGTGTTGTTGGTGAGTTTGAACTATAAAAAAATCACACATCAAGAAACATACATAGGTTATAACCTACAACCACACCACAACCAAAGCAAAATAAAAGGCACCAGCTACAATCACATCCCACAAAATCAAACCCTGATGGCTTTCCCCTACAATCATTTTTCACTAATGATATTTCAAATTATATGCATTCCTCCCTCCAGCAATCAATCAATATTATAATTTGATTACATTTTTTTTGTAAGCAAGATAATTATATTAATGAAAAGCCTTCAGTACATCAAAAATCGGACGTCAAGGTCTGGAAACCCCACACATCATCAGGACTGCTTAGCCATAACTGACACAAAAAGAAATTCCCCTTGTCTTATCCTTCTGCTACCATCTACTCCCTTTCCCCCCTTACTGCTAAAAAGCATAATTGTTTGTTCCTTACAAAAAGAGACTCTATTACAAAACAATATTGCATTACTTCCAACTTTCCCCCTACCACCATACTCATAAACATAAATACATAACAAAGCATAACATGAAACTAACATTCCCTAGAACTAAAGGACACAAAAGAAATAACACATCCCTATCCTGAAACATCTAGGACCTGTCATTTCGGCATAAACGGGGTTGTACGGATTGCTGAAGTACCTGAGCAGAGACCCTCGAGTGGTAATTCATCTACGGTCGCACGCTGAACCTTCAAACCGTGAAGAATAAAAGGACCTCGGGATCGCGCGCCAGCTGAGATTTTACCCACGACCACTGCTTCTAGAGAAATTTTGAGCTTTAAATCAATGTTGTCAATATTTCTGTGCATCACCTGGTTCTCGTGGTAGTTCTCTTTCCAGGATTTAACAGGTTCTTCATCGCCCATTGCTTTATTTTCTCTATCCATCAAAATGTGGGCTATTAGTTCCTTTGTGACCCATCGGGTAGTGATCATCCTTTCGTAAGTTGAAAGACGACCAGCTGTGGTGCGTGGGTCACTAACCCATTCTTCCACTTCAGTTTTGACAATATTTATGTCCATGCTCTTGTTGAGGCCTCGTGTGTGTATGTGGTTGGAAAGGGTCCAAGGCTCACAATAGAAGATGAAAACCTAGCCAAAGGCTTCAGGTAATCCTACGCAAGTATTACCCTATCCTCGAGTTGTTTGGTGTGGTTAACACCCACAGATATTTGGCCTCTACTAGCACTCTTTGAGAAAATGAGTTTAGATCTTGGAAGGATCTCTCTTCCTGTGAAGGAAAACTAGATTGATGAGGGAAATAAAAGGAAAATGTAATCTAATTGTAAAAGGAAATCTAATCTAGATCTACACTGCTCTAAGAGAGGTATTTTGTTTGTTCACAAAACAACCTAAGGTGTAAGACAAATAAGCATTTAATCAAATTAACAAAAATGTAAACAAGATTATTTACTTATCATTTAACTCATGAGCAATTAATGAAAATTAACTGACAACAACTTAAAACTAACACATTCAAGGTCAACCTGCATCTAAGTATGTCAATTAAAAAATGAACATATGTGTTATCAAATTTACTGTGTAATCACTTGCAGAAATAGATAAATATTTTAACAGAATAAACTCTTTAAAACTTTATCAGTATATAAATCACTAACAGAGAGAAATCAAGGCTGTGAATAAATGCACTCATTAATTGCAAAGGACTAACAGTAATATTGATCCATTTGAAACAGGAAAAATCATAATTCGTTAAGGAAACTTAATGAAATAAATAACAAGAGATATGAAAGGATATCATTACTGTATTAAAATAAAGTTTGCAAAAAATTACAAAAAACCTCAAGTAAACAGAGGTATCTCCAGTCTCTTGTCCAGTTTTTTCCCCTTCCAAAACTCTCTCTTACATGTGAAACCCACCCTTTAAATAATTATTACAAGGAGTAGATTCCCATCTAATTGGGATCGAAAAATCTAAATAAAACTAATATCCAAGGAAATCCTGCCATTTGTTCCAAATCCCTAACAATTCCTCAATGTTGGGATAGTTATTCATTCGAACCCAAGTTGAGCATCACATTTATAATTCTCCATTTCGTTTTTAGCTAACTTGTGCCAGATGCGGTTGTAAATGTGGTTCTTTCCCTCAATATCCAAAGGTTGTCTGATTAACTAATCCACATTTTCAATGGTGATATGATCGAGTCCCTGGATTTTCTCCTTTGCTTCATCTCGTTGGCGTTCAACCTACTCGATCATCAGTCTTGGCGGATAGGCATTCTCAATGAGATCCACTATGGGAAAAAGCAATGTCTCCATAATACTGTCAACAACATACCACTTTCTTCCACACATGCCCTGTGCTTTTTTAATAGTATCTTTAGCCATCTCATTAAGTGCAAGCCAAGAACGCGGTACTGTTCTAACATTCTTTAGTTGAAAGCTGTTGAGGATGATGATGTTTTCTAGCTTGTCCTTCATATACCTTTTCCAATCCAGAATGTCATCATAAGTCTTGGAAGCTTGCTCTCTCTTTGCTACTTGATCTTCAAGCACAACAAACATCTGACCAAAAGCAATATAAGTTCATAAATATCATTTAAAGTTTGGAACAAGTCAGTTATTAACTCATAATGCTCCTGATTTGTTCTGATAGCCAATTCTTTAAATTCCTCTTGTGAAAACCTAGAGAACGAAGAGGAAGCTGCACTTGCAATTGCATCTTCGCATTGCTTTTCAAGTGAGGCAATCCTCTGTGTAAATGTAGCATTTGTAGTCTTCTTATTTTGCAGCTCAACCTGAAGAGAAGCACTTTGACCTATAGCTCATTATACTTGTCCTCGGATGTCTTCATAAGATCAGCAACATGAGCCTCATGTTCCCTTCTAGTATTCCCAAGCTCTTCCTTCAGCTTGCGTATCTCTTCTTTTCTTCTATAAAACTCCTTGTTCAAGGTGTTAACAACATGGAGGTTGGCACTTGTGAATGCACCCAAAGCAGCATTTGTATATGTTGGATCTACATGTGGGTCATCGGACTACTGAGTCTAGACTATTTGATCAATGACAGATACATCCATACCACTTTGATCCTTAGTCCTCTTTTTTCCCTTTTTAACCACTACTTTATCAGACTTGCTATAATAATAATCCCCAAGAGAGATGACAATGTCTTCATCAAGCTCATCTCTTGGCTCAGTGGATGCAGAAGTCCCAATCACTATGGGCACCAAAGAGGATGTTTGAGTGATGATAGTATGGGGAATGGGCATAGTAATGTGAGTGGGGGAAGGAAAAATGTTTTGAACAGCGGTTACCTCATAGGTTGGAGAGAAGAGTGGGGTTGAAGTTTCAAACGATGGGAAGTGGATGTTGACAGCTGAGAGTGGTGAGGAAGGCATCAATATATTTTCAAGACTAGATGATGATGACAGAGTAACTTAGGGTAGGTGTAGAGGAATCTTAAAAAATGGTGCTTCTCTAGTGGCAGGTTGTAGCGTGGGGGTTTGCATAGAACCAGATGTGATAGATACATATGTGGAGGTCAAAGCCTCATACAACTGAGACAGTGCAGGTGATAGGGCTGCTGCTCCAACAAGCAAAGTAGACAAAGTCTGCATGGATGAAAGAAGCAATGCTGAAGACAAGGAACTAGAAACACAAGTAGATTGTGAAACTGTAGGGATAGGTATAAAATATTTCTTACCATCACCATTGAGAAAATATGTGAATGGTTGCAAATATTGATCCATGTCTTCAGTCATAGGCGCAGAGGCTATTACTTCTTCTTCTACGTCAAAATCAACCAAATTTATAGTAGGAGTTGGAGAGGAAGAAATATGCACCTTCAGTATTTTAAATGGATTTTGCTCAGCCATTTCTTGATCATCATTTGGTTGAGTGACTGCAGCAGTCACCTGGATATTGGCAACAATTTGAGCAGCTATAGCTGCCTGAGTGTCCAGCACAGAGGTCATTATTGCTAGCTTCTGTCTTGACTGTTTTGAGGTATGCATCAAGGCTTTCAACCGCTGAGCAACTGTTACCTTTGGGAGGTTTTCCATTAGACCTTTTCCTTTGTCTCCATCTCTATGGGTTGCCACTGATGGAAATGTTGTTGCCTGGGCTTCCTTTTCTTCTCTGTCCTTCCTCATTTTCTCCAAGAGGTCCATTTGCATTGTTATGTATCTCTGAATCCTGTCTTTAAGTTCCTTTTGATGATGTAAGATGTGACTTTGCTCATCTTTTCTTTTGGATTTAGACAAGACTTCAAAAAATGTATTAACACGTTGGTAAATGGAATCATCTAGAAGTTCCTCATGCGCATAAGCAGTTTTGATATGGTATTACTTAAAGTGAGCATCAAGGAATCCCTTGGGATCATGTCTTCTCTTTCTAGCAAATCTGAGCTTCAAGGAAACTATCTATTCACCTAGTATTGTAGTCCAGGTTGAATTTGGGACAATCAATGATCCAACGTTCAAAGGGAATTTGGGCCAACCTTATCTTTTAGGTCGAACGATTTTCTTATAAACCCCATCCCCCATCAGTGACAGTCTAGAAAGCCACTTCTTCTAGGATCAACCTGTTAGGGACAATCCTGGGCATCATGTGAACAGTGTTGATGCCCCCAATACCGATGTACGAAAAAGAATCAGCAACATACCAATCACCCATTGTAGCAATGAAAGTTCTGGCTTCAGCTGAAAATACGAGAGCTTCCTTTTTGAAGATTGAAAAATACATGTTGCCGAGGAAGTGTTCACATATATCATAGAACATGGCTGCATAATTAGTATCCCACAATTCTGAATAATAAATGGGCACCAAGGGAGCTGGTAAAGTCCAGTTCCATCCCAAATTGGGATATTGGAACTCAGTGCAAAATACATCAAAAATGAAGGTCAAAAAGAAGAAATTGGGCTTCTTTCTGGCACTGGCCTTCTGGTAGTTTTGGATAGAGGTTTTGAGTTCTAGTGACAAGATGGATGCCCATGGGAAAGAATCACCGGTTACTAAAACATGATGAGATACTGGAGCCCATTCAGACTTGAACACAGAACAATTAGGAATGCCATACAGTCTGCATAACATGGCCGCCAATAAGGAATAGGGTTCTTTGAACCAGGTGACAGGGTAAAGGTCATCGGTCCTCTGCGAGAATTTACCAAGTTCGTGCATCCAAGATTTTAACATTTCATCGAAATTGAACCTAGTCCTGGAGGCTTGGGAAAATTCTGCGTTGAGGGGTTGTCTAGTCGGTTTAAGGCCATAAGCCCTGGTAAATACCTCGGGATGGAAAATGGCTAGATATGACCCTACACTATCATTGAAGGAACGGTCTTTGGGGTTTGTGTGTTCCACTATCCATTTGACCGCATCATTATAGGGGAGGATAGCAGGTCTGGAAGCAATGGAGTGAAGTCCAGAATCCCTGATTCTTTGGTAGGCCAACTGGTTATTTTGGATATTAGAAAAGTCATCATTGTCAAAAATTGCGTAAACCCTAGGCCATTCAATTTGGTAAGTATCAGTGATTCTGCCACTAGTGCCCGAGAAAATACCAAATTTTGGGTTCTTGGTTAACATATCCTTTTGAAGGCTTTTGTAGTGGGTAATTCTTGCCATTCTTGGAAATTGGAGAAAACTCTGTTCAAAAACAACGCGAAGCGAGAAATCAAATCTAATTCACGCTAAACTACAGTAATCAATTTGAATGATGAAATTACTAAGACACTAACCTGTAATCAAACTAGACTATGACGATGTTGCCTGGTAAAGACGCAGAGAAAATTCACGCAGCACAGTAATTCACAACAGTAAAATGGTAAAGAAATCATAAAATACCAACCTATATATAGATTTTTTGAGGGTCAAATTAGGACTGTAGGATTAAAATAAATGGACGGTCAAGATTTAACCTTGCGGGATGCGGGATCATAACGCGAGATTTAAATTTTATCAATCATCCCGCAATCCGCATTCCGCAATTGCGGGATGCGGGATGTGGGATGAAAAAAGTACTGAAGTTTTATTCAATCTCTTCCTTAATCCACATCCCGCAATTTGCGGGACCACACAGCAAAATAAATCAATCAAATTACTCCCACAATCCGCATTCCGCAATTTGTGGGTTGCGGGATGACACGCTATACTTACAAAAATGTTCCTGCATTCCTTAATTCGCAAATTGCAGGTTGCAGAATGGAAAACTCACAAATAATTAACTTCAAGATCCTGTAATCCGCATTGTGTGTTACAGGATGAAACATTTTTTGTAAAATATTGTCTTCCGCAACTTGCCAAAGCACACAAATCATGCATAAATTCCAAAAATTCAACTAATTTAAATCAAAGAAACCATGATAGTCGTTATGGGGACCCCAAAACGACTTAAGGAATTCAGAACAGTTACCTTTGTATCTGTAATTGGGGTTCCCATGTTTTGGATACCATGGGATCTGGTGCACCTACAACAGGTCTGCACCTGATTCCATAGATTCCATTCAACTCTCTCTATTTCTTCTCTGATTATAAGCAAAACGTGCTCTTGAAAGAAGCGAGCAACCTGTCACGCTCTCAGGATTTACTGGGGTGGTTTTTTCCTTCCCTCCTTGCTACCCATCTTTCTCCATCGTACTTTCCTCTTGGGTGCCATAATGGAGAATGGTTGGCAATATAACAGATAATATACCACCTTCCTCTTTCTCACAATAGACTTCCTTTGATAGAGAAGACAAAGCATGCCGGATTGGCCAAAACTGGCCAAATATATAGTTGTGGCATACATCCAGACATGATGAACCTTACTCAAACATCTGTACTTACTATTTATTGAATTACTACAAAGCCAAAATTCTCCACCTCCCTCCATAGATATTGGTACCTTACTCGCCTAAGACTGAGCCTAATTGAAATCCTTCCACATTAATGGCGGGGGATGGGAAACCCTGCGATATCAAAACCCGACGAGAAAAAGAGGTACCGACCTCCTATCTTAATTATAGGGAATGATGATTACCGGAGATGGGAAATGGGAGTGTCTGAATCCCCGGGTTGATGACTCGACACTTGCGTCATGCAGTCTATCGATTCTCGGGATCTCTCATGGATATTGGGCCACCAGGTGGTGACATTGTAGCTGCCACTCATTACCGTCCTCTATCGATAGCTGACTTGCCACAAATCGCTCTCTCCTCCGTTCATCGACATTTACCATCAAATCCACCAGTTGGTTTCTTTCTATCTTGACTTGGGTGAAAATCCATACGTGGCCTCCTATGATGTAATCAACAAACCTTTCCACCTGATGCATCATTCACCAGTTGTTAACAACTTTGACAATAGGTTGGCCACCTTGGAGCCTTTTGGCCATATGTATGATGATGTTAGAATCACCTTCAATTATCAAAGGTTCTAAAATGAGCCTCATGGATAGCCCGATGCCATGAAGTAAGCCTTCAAGTTTCATCGTATATTTTGTGTCCTGTCCTATGCTCCCATGGAAGAGTTAGAGAACCATACCATCACTATTCCAGATGGCTCCAAATCTCTTCAACCCTGTATTTCCATTTAAGGCTCTGTCAAAATTCAACTGGAAGTATCTGCTTGGAGGAAGGGACCAGACGCTCGAAATCATTGGACAAATTCTTAGTTTTAAATGTTCTCCACCCTTGAGGTGAGCAATCTAACCCCCATCCTCTCAAAATCATTTTTTCATTGTCGTCCATCTCCTAATATTTCTCGTGCCAATGCATGATTTTGATGGTTTCATGGGTGTATTTGACAATTTGGTTCCAGACTACTTGTGGCTGTGTCTTTTGTCCTTTAAAAATTTGGTCATTTCTTTCCTTCCATATTTCCCACATCATCATTCTAGGGAACATGGTCCATATTTTACGAATGGCTGGGTTTTTGAAGACCTCCTTGCCCCATGTTTTCATCATTTGGTGAGGTTGAACTCTCACCAGATTAGTCCTTCAAAATATTTGAGCACCTAAGTCCCATAATGATGATGCCACCGTACACGAGTCGAGGAGATGATTTGTGGTTTCTTCCTCCCTTTCACAAAGGGTGCACTAGAACGGGCCATTCATGCCTCTTTTCATTAAGTTTTCTCTTGTCAAAATTCTCCTATGGGCTACCATCCAAATACAGGTCGCAATTTTGGGCTACAAATTAAATTGTGAGATCATATCCCATGATTCACTGCTCTGATATTCTTCTTGGTTGAAAATTAGATGATAGGCCTCTTTTGTGTTATATGATCCTTTAGGTAAATATCCCCATCTCATTTTATCAAGTCCTCCCTGGATACAAATGCTTTGTTCTTGAAGGGATTCCAATATCTTGTGGACGTCCTCAGCCGAGAATATTTCATTCCATCATTCCTGAGGGTGCCATTCATGGAATTCCTCGTTGTTCTGAACTTCTCTCCAAAATTGGTGTAGTCTAATTAGCCCCATTTCCTCAGCTTTGGTCCAACTGGATTGGACATCGATATGAGAAATGCTCTTCGGCATTTGTTGCCACAAGTCATTCCAAAAATTAGTATTGTGTCCTTCCCTTATCTGCCAAAAACTATGATCCTGTGTGATTCCTATATTCATGAAAGCATAATTCCATATATCATACCCTTGTATGTCTTCATTAAACCTTATAAGGTCATGTTTTGGTTTTCCTTGCACATATTTATCATGCCAGAATTTTTCCCATGGCTAGTCTTTATGTGACACCCAATGCCACCATATTTTTGCTTCTAGAACTTGACTATTCTTCTGCGGATCTCTTAGACCCAGACCACCTTGAGCTTTTAGTTTACAAAATGTGTCCCAACTGACCAAATCCCAACCATAACTATCTCTATTTCCTCCCCATAAAAAGTTCCTCTGGGTTGCCCTGTTCTGCTTGAGAATCGACTTCCGGGCAACTGGGGTAGAAACTAAGTATATTGGCATCACTTTGAGTACAACTTTTGCTAACACAACTCTGATAGCCAAATTTAGGGGTCTAAAATCCCAATTGCCTAATTTCCTTCGCATTCGATCTAGAAGTTCTCCCCATGAGACTTTCCTAATTACCCCTTTGGCAAGCGGGGAGCCTAAATATTTGGACAAAAGGAAGCTACCTTGAAACCCCAGGATACACAGAATATTTTGCTGGTGGATCTTGAGGGTGTTAAAAAATAAACCTTGGCTCTTTGTATTATTAACCTCTAACTCGGAAGCCTTTGAGAAGGAGATCATACATTTCTTTAGAGTTTGAGCTTCTTGAACCAATGAATGCCCATTGCCCCATAAGCATGGTATCATCTACAAATTGCTAATGGGATATGGTTTTCGATTTGTTATGAAATTTCAAACCCCTGAGCTCTCTATTCACAATCTTGTTCTTGATAACCCTACTCAGTCCCTCCGCCATGAGGATAAACAAAAAGGGGGATAGAGGATCCCCTTGTCTTATGCCTCTTGAGGGTTTGAAAGTTCTGGTGGGGGCTCCATTTATAAGGATAGAAAAGAATATTGTAGAAGTGATATTCATTATCCATCTAATCCATCCTTGGTGAAAACCATAGATCTCAATCATATATTCGATGAATTTCCAACTTACTTTTTCATAATCTTTCGATATATCCATCTTCAGTGGCATGCCTGGCTTTTTCTATACTTTCAGAGAGTGTATAACTTCATGGACTAAGATAACTCCATCCAAAATTTGTCGTCCTTCCACAAACCCAGATTGTTTCTAGGCAACTAAATATGGGAGGAGAGGCTTTAATCTGTTTTCCAAAACCTTTGTTATTATCTTATAAATAACGTTACTTAGATCCATAGGCTTGAATTTACCTGGAGCGTCAGCCCCTTCCTCCTTGGGATTGAGAGTTAGGAAGGTGGAGTTAAAAGATTTTATAACTCCTTTGTGCTTCGTAGCATCCTCCATGATCTTCCATACCTTGTCTTTTATCATTCCCCAGAACCGGTGAAAGAAGTTAGTCGTGAAAGCATTGGGACCTAGAGATTTTTCTTCTGCCATTTGGTTGATGTCCTCCTCAACTTCATGGAGCTCTACAGGTTGCAGGAATACATCATTATGTTTCGCCAAAACCTGCCTTGGGATATGCCTAGTAATATTTATGATATCTTTCGACATCTCTAGTCGATCTTCCTTCATGATTGTCCCAATGTACCGGATCAACTGTGTCTCCATGTCTTCCTAGGTCTCCACATACTACCCATTTTATTTTTTAATCCTCATCAGTTTATCTCTATGGAGGTTTTGGACCACTGTGTGATGAAAGAACTTTGTGTTTCTCTCCCCTTCCTAAAGCCATTGATTCCTATATTTTTGTTTCCAATAAATTTACTCATGTCATTCCCATTCGTTCAGCTGGTCAGGGATGGCCCATTCTCTGTGTTCTAGGTACTCGGTGTACCCATTGTCCATGCCTTCCTGTTGGAGATATTCTAGGTTAAACTTAAGAAGCTTCTTTTCTTGGAATATGTCCCCAAATTCCTCTTTATTCCATGTACGGATTTTTGCTTTTAACTTTCTCAACTTCTGCTGAAATTGGTACATCAGAGTACTCTTGGGTGTTTCCATCTCTTCGCATCACTTTCCGATAAGTTCTTTGAAATTCCTATGTTCAAGCCAAAATTGTTCAAATCGGAAAGGGCACCTTATAGGTGGGCTCCTGTCCTCCCAGACCAAACTGACAGGCCAGTGGTTAGAGCCTACATAGGGAAGTACCTGAGCAATCGCCTCTCTATTTCCCTCAATAAATGCCTCTAAAACAAATAAAAGGTCTAATCGAGAGGCCACATGATGTTCCCCTCCTCTTCGGTTATTCTAAGTATACCATCCATTCCCAATTTCTATGTCAACCATTCTTCGCTCTTGAATAAGGTCCTTGAAATCAATGTTTGGTGCCTCTAGAGTTCTACTCCCTCCCTTTTTCTCCTCTAGGGAGGTTATCAAATTGAAATTCCCTCCCATGATCTAGTATTGATTTTCCATCTCTTGCGCTTCCTTATCCAGGAATGATAAGAAAGTAGGTTTCTACGCCAAAATGCTTGGCCCATACACATTGGTAAGTATCCCTCTCACCACATAGTTACATACCTAGAAATCCGCACTGATAGAGTGGCGGGTTGTCCGAAGGTTAGTGAGATGGATAGTCTTAGGACTCCAGAGAATAGTTAATCCGATAGCCATCCCTCGAGCATCAGCTGCTACGTTGAAACTTCCATGCCATAGTTTACTCTTAATTTCTGGCATATTCTCCGAGCCGCATTTTGTTTCCTGCAAAAATAGGACATCCGGTTTTTCCTTTCTTAATTTATTTCGAAGGGTCCTCATTTTCCCAAGGTTGTTAACCCCACGAATATTCTAGGTTATCACCTTCATTAGGTACATCCGGTTTTTCCTTTCTTAATTTATTTCGAAGGGTCCTCATTTTCCCAAGGTTGTTAACCCGACGAATATTCCAGGTTATCACCTTCATTAGGTACATCTGTTAGCTTCTTTGAAGGTTGATTTTATTATCGAGTACTGGCTCGATTTTATCACACTTGTTCCAATCTTTGCTATTCTCTGCTTATTCATCTTTCTACCACGTTTTCCCCCCTCCTTAGGCTGCTTCCATTTATTACCCTTCAGGGGATCCTTACTGATTCCCATATATAGGGAAGCCTTTATTTTCAGGATCGCTTGATGAAGAATCCCTAACTTCCTCCTAGAGACATACCCATGTCCTTTCTTACTGCATTTTTTCTCTATTTCATCCAGATCTAGTTCCCCTAAGTCCATATATTCTGTTTCTTCTGGCATATATTCCTCCATATCTTTCGTTGCTATGTCCATCTGTATTGAATCTGAATTCGACGGGGATGAGCTCCCTTCCTTGGTCTGGGGTTTCTAGTTGTCCTTTATGAGATATTCCTACCTATTCCAATTTTGCCTCTTTTTCTCCATATTCTACTTTGGTTGGGGCAGGTTGGTAGTCTTTTACCCTGTATTTTTTTTATTTTGGACTTGAGTAAACCCGTCACTATAATTCTTGTTCACTTTTTGCTTTCGATCCTTAGTGTGAGCGACCTCGGATTTTAGGGTTGGGAAATCCCTACTCAGGTGCCCATATTCATGGCATTTCTTGCATCAGAAGGGAAGTTGTTCGTAATCCAAGGGTTGGACCCAATCTTCATCTTCCCATGTCAAATTGATTACCTCAGGGAGTTCTTATGAAAGGTCCATATAGACACAGATTTGTGCATAAGTAGTATAAATTTGGATCTTCGTCTGCTTCGAGGCTTTCGCAAATTTTCCAAGGGTATTTTCGATGGCCTCTAGAATTTTCGGTTCCCAATACTCGTCAAGGAGTGAGTAAAGCCTGATCCAGACTGGGGAAATACTCAGGTATTTTGTTTCAGGGTTAAACCTATGCTTCCACGGTGTGAGGAAAATCCCAACCGAGAAAAATAAATAGGCTCTTCCCATCAAGATCTGGTCTTGATCTTCTAGATTGAATAATATGATAGTGAAGAGGCCCTTTTGTCAAGATGAAGATCATAGTGCCCTTTCAGGTTCCATGTTCCTTTGATCCATCAGAGCAGTTCCTTCTCCTTTGGCCAAATATTGATGAACTTCATGATTAGGTATTTTTCCTTTCATTGTTCCACTCAATCCCTCAGTTTCTCAAACGTGATTTGCAGAGATGGGTTTTCTGCAGATCGTGGCAAGCAACCCCCCCTTGTCCTTTTCCATCCATTTCCTTCATCTTCTCCCCATAAGAATCCTTATCCATTTGATTTTTTTCATTGCCTCGGGTTTCTCCATATCAGACCTGAGACAGGGAGGGGGTTTCTCCTCCTCCATACATCCTCATTGTTTCACCTCCCACCACCCCGCCTTCAGATCCGCCTTGGCAGATTGCGCACTGGGGTACACTCCTTTGAAAGTTCATGATCTGCTC
The DNA here is from genome assembly GCA_001517045.1 of Pseudotsuga menziesii. Classification (NCBI taxonomy): domain Eukaryota; kingdom Viridiplantae; phylum Streptophyta; class Pinopsida; order Pinales; family Pinaceae; genus Pseudotsuga; species Pseudotsuga menziesii. Next base: position 260,090 of record LPNX011210146.1, read on the forward strand.
ATGTCTCTATCAGCTCATCCACCCGACATCTCCAGAGCCATTTGATTAAATTATTCAAACTCATATATGCAAATAGGAGCATATCCATGCACATAACATTTCCAATCTAACAACTAGTGCGCTCATCCTGGCATCGGGAAAACTAATGGACCAAAATGGACATATCTTAGTCATTTGAAAAGATTTTTCGACGAAATAAAAGGTGATCCTTACTGGAAATGTTGTTTTGGACATAATGTAGTAGGTACCAGAACACAAAAAGGAGCATATATTGGTGAAGCATATCATAGGTTTGTGCCCCTCCCAATACCATAGAGTCACAGTTATAGTTTTTGAAGAAGAGAAAGAAGAGAAAGAAGATCAGAATTAATAACATCTTGGATTTGAATCCCATGGAATCCATTCTTCTTATAACCAGATCTTGACATATAATAATCAATCATACAAAGAAATCAACTCATCCACCATTTCACATAATCATCATAATAATATGCTATAACATAAATAAAATCATATGAGAAGTACTTATCTCAAGGTATGGGCATCTAGCTGCAATAGGACCAATTTCCTCCCAGACGTAGACACAGTCAAGCCTTCCTCACTTGAATAGGTCACCCCTAAGATGATACCACAGATCCATGGGTAGAGACTCAATTAGTCTAGCAACTCTCAAAACTACCTATTTTGAGAACCACGATGCTTCCCAGTGCTACTTTCCTTTCCATCTCCATTTCCTATGGGATATGACCTAGCTCACCATTCCCATTTATTGGCTTCATGTGCAAGAAACTAGACTAGTAGAGTGATATAATGGAATAAAAGTGGAAACAACTAGACTAACTCTAAGTCTCAATACACTCCCAATACTATCAACATTCCCAACCTTGTTGAGATAGCACAAGTCAAGTGATCAAAATATCAATATTAGCTTCAACAAGGAGAGGTCATATGAATTTATAGTACAAAGAGTAAAACTATAACCCAAGGGGATCAAGTCGAATTAGAGAGAGTTAAGGTTAAGCTTCATCATGGAGACTTAATTCCAATTAGTGGAGTAGTGGCTTAGTTAGGATATTCCCTTTCTCAGATTAGCACCATGAGGAGGAGTTACCAAAAACCACGCAGTAGAGCCATGAAGAGCACAAGGAGGAAAACTAATGCATAAGGGGGATTAAAAACATGAAGGAGGGAGAAATAGGTGAGAAAGGGGATCCAATAGAGTCGTAAATATCATGGAAGCACAAAAATAGGATCATAACTGCATTGTGTAAGAGTGGAAGGTAGAAAATAGCTTGCAACCCCTAACAACTAGGAAAATGGCTCATAAGCGACCAAAAAAACATAAATATGAGGGAATCTCTTTCCAAGGAGGGAACACTAGGCAAGAGGGGGCCACTAAAGTGTGCACAAGATGCAATAGTCACTCCATAATCCATAAAGATAAAAAATAGGGTCCATTGTACAAGGTTTGGGTGACCAACATTATTAATGCCACCAAGGTGCAAATACGAACTAGGATGGACAAACTCAAACCACCAACAAGTTATAAGGTATTAGGGATGTTTCCATTCCCCCTCACATTGCGGAATCTGTGGTTGCCCATACTCTTTTAGTTTCCTCTGCTGGGCCAAATATTTATTTAATCAATAGTAACAACATTCAAAGGTAGCAATGATGCTAGTAATAACATTAATACTAATAATAGTTCCAAATTCCAAAGTCACATTATCAAGTAATGATGTTAAGTCCTTAGTCACACTAACATGTAAAGGAACACAAGTCCATAGTCACATAAAATATGATAAGTCCATAATGCAAAAGAACATAAGTCACATGAAAGATCATAAGTCTAGGGCTTAACAATTGGGGTTTTACAAGCTGTCTCTTGGAGATCATGGAAACAATCAACTCCAACAGATTCGACAATAGAGGCAAAGTATGTGGTTGGTGATAAAGCAATGAAATAGATTGTGTGGCTTAGGAATATATTTGAAGAATTGCAGGATAAACAAGAGAACTCCACTCCCTTATTGATTGACAACGCTACTGCAATCAAGTTGGCCAAGAACCCAGATTCCATTATCGAACCAAGCACATCAACACAAAGTACCATTTAATTCAAGATCGTGTAGAGGCCACAACAATCCATCTATGACATTGTTCCTCAAATGAGCAAGTTGTAGACATCTTCACCAAAGCGCTTGGACGAGAAAAGTTTGAAAGGTTTAGAAACATGCTCAAAATTACAAACACCCCTTCAGATTAAGGGGAGAATGTTCGGAATATAATACTATGGAATTATGGTTCCACTATCTTTTGTAAATATTGTAAATATTTTCAGTTTTAGAATATGGAAAGTTTCCATGAGAATCTAAAGAGCATGTTGGAAGATAAAGTTCAACAGTCACATCATTTTTATAAATAAAGAATTTTAAATCAATAAAATTGATTCAAGAGTTATTATCTCTAATAGTATATACTACTTATAAAAGAGTGGAGAACTAGAGTATAAATCAAACAACATAGTCTACCCTTCTAAATATGTTTTCAAGTATCATGAATAATCAATAATCTAAATTACATTACATAACATAGTTGGTATAGTTGGTATATATGTTAATTTTGAGGATTTCATAGTAAATACAAAGTTTCTAATTGTCAATGCAATCTTGACAATCTACATAAAAATTGAACTTTTAACTCTATGAAAATTGAACTCTAACTCTATTAGCTCATTTAGCTTAAATCGAAAAATAAATGTTCTAACAATTATAGAAATCTTATACAACTTAAAGGAGAAGTTATATTCCTAAAATATTCACTCGATGGTACAACATTATAATTGGATTCTATAAGCTTTATAAGCTTTAAGTACATAGGGATTGATTCATTATTTTTCCATGCTTGTATAATTTATTGGCATCAATATTTTTAAATTCTATTGCAATCAATAAGAATGATTGCAATCATGTTGTGGATGCAAGTTTACAGGATGGGTCCTTAAGGAGATCCCCTACAGTCCCAATGTGAATAGTTTATATTTAAATGTGTGTATGAGTAAAAAGTAAAAGTATATTCATTGGTAAAAGATAAATTAACACTACATGTACAATGGTAGAAACCCAAAGGTAATTTGTTCACTTGTCTTGAATGAAGACTTCAATGGACATTCGTTACCTTATTGTTTGTAATGATCCATTTATTTAGATATGGTTGTGCCAAGATTCATAACAAAATGGAAATTGTTTTTAGGAAGACCCTCTTGAAAATGTTCTAAAAGCGGATGATGTGATATATAAATAGCAATGCTTTGAAGTACTAAAGTTATTAATATATTGAAGTAATAAAGTTATTAAAGTACTAATGTTTAGTGTTTGCCATCATAAACAGTAATATATTATTAATATATTGCTATTAATATAAATAGCAATGCTTTGAAGTACTAAAGTTATTGATATATTGAAGTACTAAAGTTATTAAAGTAGTAATGTTTAGTGTTTGCCATCATAAACAGTAATATATTGCTATTTTGTTTTGGTTTAAGTAAAAATATTTCATATAGTAAAACAAATTAAAGTCAATGTTGAAAGTGAAAGGTGAAAGTGAAAAGTCTTGGACGATGAACCTAATGTTAAAAGTGAAAGTGAAAAGTCTTAATCTTGAAAGAGAACATGTAATATTTAGATTGACTATAATTCTATAACTTTCTCTTCACTATTAACTTGGACTTTGTAACACCCTCGTTTTGACCTTGTTTACATTAAATGTATATATTGTAATGGATCATGGTGAGGAGCTATAGGAAAATGCCCCACCATTGATTGTCGTGTTATGTTTCGGCGACGCCAATGGTATTTTGTGCTAGCTAGGCATGTTATAATGTTGGACACCATGTACATATGCAAAATTAATTAAAAAGGCCTACAACCAGCTATGTCGATGCAACAAAAATGAAAAGGGCATGATTTCCTAAGGTTGAGCGAGGGGGGAGGGGGGTGTCTATCCCTTGGGAGCCATTGGGGAACAGGCAAGTGTCATTTGATAAACCCCTCTTTTGGTCTTACTCACCTTTCCTTGTCTCATTCAGCCATCGTTTTAATTATCCTAGAGTTAGTTGGGGGCAATTATTGCCCTGGGAAAACGTCTGCATGGGTAGCGTCAGTGTTGGCAGGACTATCAGTCATTTCCCACACGCTCATGCATACCCAGGGAACCATGGATCTGATCATTCCTGTCATCCTCATTCTACACTCACACGGGCACTCGTTCTTCCACACAGAGACAGACAATTCTTCTTCCCCGATTTTACTGTGTGTAGCTTCTCTTCACGTTTTGTGGGTCTGTGTAGGTAAATCCACCTTCATGCAGGTCGTATTCGTTCCCTCACGCAGCTGAGAGATTGTTGTTGGCTTCTCCATGAATTTGGGTTGTTGTGAATTTGTTGTTGAGTCGTTTTGGCCACGATAGGGCCATAAACAACTCTAGGGTCGAATTATTCAGTCTGAGCTATGTATCACCCCTTTTTGGTTGCAGTGGTGTTCCCCTTTAGTTTTCTAGAGCCGTGGATTGCTCGATTTTGCTGTGTGTGTATAGTGGTTGGTCCTTGGACTGTATGGGAGTGGGATGGAGGCTTAGTTTGCTTGACAAACCTGGTGTGTGCAAGAGCCTCATGGATAGAGCTAGAGGGCTGGCTTTCTTCTCCACACCCGCTGAATAGCACTGGAAGGGAAGTCAAGGCATGAGGGACTATGCAACGAAGAAGGGACTGATTCCTTGTGTTGGGTGTGTGTGAGTGTCTTAGAAGTCAGGCTAGTTCTAGTACAGGTTTCCCTAGCTCTTCAGTGAGCCCACCAGCTTAGTAGTTAGCTCTCCCAACTCCCTGATAGCCTGATAAACCCAACTGTGTTGGCTTGGCTATATATTGTTGTGTACCCTTGGCTACGTGTGAACCTGCTAGTTTCCCCTTATTCTTTCTGGAGTCATGCCCAACTCGAGGGTGGCAGTGTTGTTGAGCGATTGATGAACACACTGGCCTATGGTTGGGTGGAATGTTGCAGCGAGGTAGCTGGTTGCGAGACAAGCTTCTATTAAAGATAAGTATCTCTTGTTTATCTTGTCTCTGCAATTAAATTACTATGAACATGTGAAATGCTTGAATGTGAATATCATGTATTGCTTCCGATGTTTATTAAATGATATGTTGCATTTATGTATGTTTTTATTTTACTGCATTTTATACCTTACGTTCATGGGGCTTAGTTTCCCGGGTAGATAGTATTATGGTAGCGTCCTCTTCGTCAGTCGAAGGGTTGGGGACATTACAGATTTTACATGATTAAACTCACTTAATTAGTTCATCTTGAATAATCAAAAGTTCTGATATGTAACGAATTATTTTTTCTATGGTTCACTCAATTTTTTATATTGAAAGAAAAAACAAATTTTTAGAGACCATCAAACCTTACATCCTTGATAACTTATGTAATGCAACTTATAAGTCAATGTTGCCACCTTGTCTTGGATGAAGAATCCAAAGTTGAAAGTGGCCAACATAATTTGGATCGATACCATGAAATCTTTGGCTCAACTATAGTTCTTTACTCTTTTTTTTTTCATTTTTCACTCTCTTTCTTAAAAATATCCAAAGCCTTACATCCTTCATAGCTTATGTAATGCAACTTATAAGTCAATGTTGCCACTTTGTCTTGGATGAAGAATCCAAAGTTGAAAGTGGCCAACATAATTTGGATCGATACCATGAAATCTTTGGCTCAACTATAGTTTTTTACTTTTTTTTTTTCATTTTTCACTCTCTTTCTTAAAAATATCCAAAACCTTAAAGCTTTTAATTAAAGATGCAAAGATAATGTCGCCTTCCAGCTCTTGATTAATGATAATAAAAATATCAAAATAATTGCTTTTAATGGATCAAAATTTAAGAAAAAAATAATAAAAAATAAAAATAAAAATTTAATTTCTAGAAAATTATAAACAATAGTCTCTTATCTAGTTAAAGATAATGACTAATAAACTCACATGCTATGATATTTTTTATTTTTATTTATTTTTTCAATCGACATATTTAAGGGAAAATCTATTAAGTACTTTTCTTTATTTAAAGGATATTAGTAGGTACCGAAGGTAAACTCTAGATTTTTTAGTATAAACTCAAATTTACCATTCATGAATAAATCATACATAATTTATTAACATTTTACTTACTAAAAACAAATATATAATAATATTTTATTATTATTATTATTATTATATATAAAAGTCGAGAAAGAAAAGGAAGAGAACATGGTTTGTGAAAGGAAAAGAAAAGGCTAATTAAAATATATTTAAATTAAACATAAAATCTAACATAATATTAATATGTTATATTGTATAATGTTCACATATTTTTATAAATGTCATATTTAAAAACATATATTAATGAAATATAAACAATGTCAATTGTTATAGTGAAATTAAATGAAAGGAAATAAATAATACTTTATAAAGTTTCCATGCTTTTGTTTTAACCCATTTGCAACAAGTATTGACTCCACTTGCCATAAGCATGGAATCTTTTTTTTTTCAGAGGAAAAAATACCAGTCTTTGATATTCATATATCTGAGCACTCGTAGATTCCATGCATAAGCATGGGCATGGAATCTACGAGTGCTCAGATATATAAAAAAAGGTTTAACCTAAGCATGGAATCTACAAGTGCTCATATATATACAAAGAGGTTTAACCTACGAGTGCCAAGATAGATATATAAAAAAAATAATATTATATTTATATTTATATTTATATAAATATACATATTATATATATATATAATATTTACATAAAATATTGTTATTCTTTTTTCATCTATGTTTAATTTATCTTAAATATAATAAAAAAAATACATTTCAAAATGTTTGATCCTTCTTGTTTCTTGAGAGATCTAGAGTTAATATAGATTTACTATCATTTAGAATAAATGTATGTGGTGGCTTTTTACTTAAAGACAAAAACATATTGTGGTAGAAAGTAGAAGAACCATAAACTTACTTGGAAGATCGACTTAGTAACAAATTTCCATAAAGGGTCATTTTAACATGTAGTTTTTGCAAATGATATTGTTTCAAAATAGAGGAGGGTGATGTAGATACCCATACATATATAACTTATGAGTAATCGCTTTTAAATAAGATCTTTTTAATTTTGTAACAAATTTCTCTTTAATTTTTTAAATTTAGCAATATAGAATAGTGTAGTTTTTATCGATTTAGAAGTTTTATCAAATTTTAAAAAATATGAATTGATTTAGAATGGAAAAAACTCTTACAAATATTATTTCACCATGCATGAACCTAACCTTAAATCATGGTAAAACTATACTCATGCTCAAAATTTGTGTTGGTTTCTTCTTCAATTTAAACTAAAAAAAACTACTATAAAACTACTTCCCTTAAATATCAAAGAAATGAAAAAATGAATTCATGATTCCAGTGTTTTGAATTAAAAACAAATAATTCTTTTAACCACATTGATGAAATGTAACAAAAATTTACATTCCCCCCCAATAAAAAAGATCACAGTTCGAATTTTATTAAATCCAAAACTATATTGTTCATTGGCTATTAAAATCCTTACACATAGTCTTCATTTGATATTTTTCGCAGGATAAATAAAAACTCGTGTTTTAACTATACATATCAAGTTTCTACAAAATACATTTAGCACCCTTCCTCCCTAAATTTTGACAATTGTCCATTATGTTGTATATCTTAGATTCAATCATATATATTGTGTTCCTGCTCCAATGCAAAATTGTATTTATCTAGAAGTACCCATGTATTATGGGCATAAAATTTAGAATAGGGGAGGTCCCGGATCCAGTTCTTTAATGGTATCTTTATTGATCTCGCAGACAATGGAAAACTTCAACATATTTTAGTCCCATTTTTTAAAGTTTATTAGCTAGAAAATTTTTGTCCCTGTAGATATTTTTATAAGAAGCCTCTTCAAACAATGCATTCACCCTACAGATTTTTCATAAATAGGCGTCAGGTAGATCTTCTTCGAAGATATTTTTTGGATATCCAATCTATCATTAAAAGTGAGTCTCTGGTGAATTGTATCAATTTAACACCAAAATGTAATGCATGTTTGAGGACCATTAACACTACATATAATTCATCCTTGTTATTGCTAGCTAACCCAATACTAGCTACAAATTTGTGCCAGTGACTGTTTGATAAGAATAATAGTCCACCTATTGATCCAGATGGATATAGGTGGCCACCCATCTATTCCACTAGCTCAAAAAAAAAATTCATCTTGGCAATTTTCTAGTAGTTTTTTCTATAGTTTTTTGGGCCCTGAACTTTCAAGGTCGTTTTGAGGCCCTAATGATGTTTTTTGGTTTTGCAACAACCCAGATGATAGTTGTTAAATATTATCTAGAATTGATCCACTATTTTATCCCTTTGATATATCTTTCCAATAGTCTACTGAGTGCTCCAAACGAAGATCGTATGCAAAAGTTATGACCCCGTGAAGTTGACTATTCAACTAACCACTTTTGGGTTGAAAACCTTATGATGGTTCATCTCCTAGGGGTAGGTTTTTGGATGTTTAGGGTTCTTTCCCTCATAATTATGATAAATAGGCCCTTTCGACCTATTTTTGTATTTATCTTGTCACGAATGAGCGTAGATGCCACATCTCTTCTCAAAGATATCTACCACCATTCTAGTTGCTTTTATTTTATAGTATGTTCTCTTTCGTTCATTTAATAGAATTTGTGTTTATTATATCACTGAGTCTCCTGAAATATAATATTGTCTATGAATATATTTATGCTCTTTCATTTCATTCTCACATAAATTTGGATCAATGATATTAGAGAAATTTGCTCTTGTGTTTTCTCAGTGCATGTCCCCAACGAGATTTGAATATCGAGAGTTGGGTTTCGAACTAGTTGAACCTGGGGAAAACCACTCTTGTCATCCCAAGAAACCTCACATGGCGAGAGAAGAAAAGAGAGATGGTATAACAAGAGATCCTATTAGGTTGTTTCTTGAGGAATCCCTTGCATGACAGAGGAGCAAGATGATGCATAATTTTGCCCAAATCCTTTGATGAATGCTGACAACGACGAATGCACTTTCAACAAGAAGTCGTTTCAAAGGAGAGAATCCTTTCAAGGTACAAGTTAAATTTGGAATCTCCTTACTTGAAGGAAATATAGATGCAAACTCTTTGGAGAAATGATTAATTTTGTTAGAGGGTTACTTCTCTGTTAAAAAAAAACCAACAATGAAAAGATAACCTTCGCTCTCCTTATTTCCTAGACATATCCTCACTAGGAGCATCTTATCGGTATTCTATCAATATTGAGAAAAAATTTAAGAAAAAGAATAAGCAGGAGTTTGGGTTTGTAAATCAACAACGAAAAAATCCTCGCAAAGGATGTCCTAATTCACAAGACAAAGGATAGATAAAGGACATCCAAAATCGTGACAACTAGCCCAAGCCATAGGAAAAGAAGGGTAGTGAGAAATCAAAGAAGGACACCAACAAGTGGCGTGAGTTCTAGAAAATCCCATGGCACAACATCATTGATGAATGTCGCTCAAAAAAATATTTGTTGGATTAGAAAAAATCATCGGAGCCCGAATTTGTCTCAAACTGTGATTCAAAACAAGAAAGGGGAAAGTGGATTATTGATGTGGAACCTAGTGCCACCATCAAAACTGTAAATATCCAACTAAAATAACCGTAGGAGACAGAGGAAGGGGAGGGCCTGTTCCACTCACAATTGTGGGTGCAGGGGAACCCGCTACATTTCTTTGTTGATAGTGGTAGCCAGAAGAACCTCATCTTGGTCGAGGTCGTCAAAATATTGAAGTTGTCAATGGTTATGCACCCTGACCATACACCATTAGTTGGATGAGTTGGGGATGAGAGATCTATGTTAGTCAACAATGAAACCTTTCTTATGGCATCAAGCCCTTAAAAGATGAGGTAATGTGTGATGTTTCCCTGCTTGAATTTTGTGATGTTCTTTTAGGACAATCATATATCTAGAAACATCATGTTGTGTATGAATCTAGACCTCATAGTGTCATTATTACTTTGGGAAATAAAGTCTACAGTATACCAGAGACAATTCCCACTATTGTAGTGTCCCTCATCACAGCTAAGCAGTGCAGGAAGGTAGTATCCCAGAAAGTGAAATTCGTCGTCTTCATGATCTGTTCTAAAGGAAAACTAAAGCTCATAGCAACATCCACCACCTCCACACATGATCCCTCTACATAGCAGAAATAGGTGGGCAAGATTGTGAAAGCATACAATGACATCTTCACCACACTTGTCGAGGTGTTAGTACATTGCTACATCAACCACTCCATTGATTTGATACCTGGGGAGCCTTCAACTAATGGGCCAACATACAAGCATTACCTCATGTCAAATGAATAAATAAAATGTCAAATTCAAGAATTGATCCAGAGAGGGCATATTCAACCCAAATCTTCACCTTGTGGAAATCCAGTTGTGTTGGTGCAGAAGAAAGATGGTTCATGAAAACTCTGTATTGATTACTAAGCTCTAAAAAAATCACAGTCTAGAATCAATATCATATTCCCTAGATTGATGACATTTTGGACCAGCATAGGGGTTTCAAATATTTTAGAAAGATTAATATGAAGTTTGGTTATCATCAAGTTCCAATTAAGTAGAGCGATGTCTAGAAGACCGCCTTCAAATCTCGGGAAGGCCATTTTGAGTGGCTGGTCATGCCTTTTGACTTGACTAATGCTCTAACTTCCTTCATGAGGATGACAGACGGTATCCTCCATCCATTCACCAATTCTTTCATGGTCGTATATCTAGATGATATTCTCATCTACATCAGACTCATGTGAAGAACAGTTGTAGCATATCTACCAGGTCCTCAACACCCAGCTGTGACAACACAAGTTATACACCAATGTCACACAAGTTATATGCAAATCTATAGAAGTGCTCATTTGGCATAGAGAGGTTTTAATATCTAGGATACATCATGGATGAACATGATATGCATGTGGATATGGAAAGTATCCAAGCCATTCATGACTAGTCGAGCCCGACAACTCTCACTTAACTTCGCAGGCACCTAGGCCTTTCCAGCTCCTATCAGTGATTTGTGTTGAGTTTCTCTAATATTGCTTGATCCCTTAGCCAAGTGAACAAAGGGGGATATAAGGCCACGTTTGTTTGGTTCGATACACAACATATGTCCTTAGCTTACCATATATGCAACAACCCTTTAAAATCGAGACATATTCTACAGACTATGTTGTTGGCATAGTCCTCACTCATAATGGCCATCTAGTGGTGTATCGTACGGAGATGCTTTTAGATACAATCCGCAAGTACCCAACTTATGAAAAATAAATGTATTCCATTATCCAATCCTACCACCAATGGAAGCATTACATCCTAGGGAAAGAGATGGCCATTCACACTGATCATAAGCCCCTGCACTTCATCCAAACCCAAGGAAATTTACTATGGTTTATAGTAAATGTATGTGGTGGTTTTCTACATAAAGACAAAAACATATTGTGGTAGAAAGTGGAAGAACCAAACCTACTTGGAAGATCAACTTAGTAACAAATTTCCATAAGGGGGCATCTTAACATGTAGTTTTTGCAAATGATATTGTTTCAAAATAGAGGAGGGTTATGTAGATATCCATACATATATAACTTATGAATCACCCCTTTTAAATAAGATATTTTTAATCTTGTAACAAATTTCTCTTCAATTTTTTAAATTTGGCAATATATAACAATGTAGTTCTTATCGATTTAGAAGTTTGATCAAATTTTTGAAAATATGAATTGATTTAGAATGGAAAAAATTCTTACAAATATTATTTCACCATGCATGAACCTAACCTCAAATCATTGTAAAACTATATTCGTGCTCAAAATTTATGTTGGATTCATCTTAAATTTAAACTTAAAAAACATTTACTATAAAACTACTTCCTTTAAATATCAAGGGAATGAAAAAATGAATTCATGATTCCACTATTTTGAATTAAAAAAAAATTTTATTTTAACCACATTGATGCAATGTAATGGATATTTACATTTTTTCCTCATAAAAAAAATCACAGTTCGAATTATATTAAATCCAAACCATATTGTTCATTGGTTGTTAAAATCCTTACACATAGTATTCATCTAATATTTCTCATAGGATACATAAAAAATCCTCGTTTTTTAAGTATACATAGCAAGTTTCTACAAAATACATTTAGCACCCTTTCTCCCTAAATTTTAACAATTGTCCATTCTGTTGGTATATCTTAGATTCAATTATATTTTTTGTGTTCCTGCTCCAATGCAAAATTGTATTTATCTAGAAGTACCCATGTATCATGGGAATAAAATTTATAATAGGGAGGTCCCGGATCCAGTTCTTTGATGGTGTCTTTATTGATCTCTCAGACAATCGAGGAAACTTCAACATATTGTAGTTCCATTTTTTAGAGTTGATTAGCTAGAAAACTTTTGTCCCTATAGATATTTTGATAAGAAGCCTCTTGAAACAATGCATTCACCCTACATATTTTTCATAAATAGGCGTCAGGTAGATGTTCTTCGGAGATATTTTTGGATATCCATTCTATCATTAAAAGTGAGTCTCTGATGAATTGTATCAATTTAACACCAAAATGTAATGCATGTTTGAGGACCATTAACACTGCATATAACTCATCCTTGTTATTGTTTGCTAACCCAATACTTGCTACAAATTTGTGCTAGTGACTATTTGATAAGAATAATAGTCCACCTACTGATCCAAATGGATATAGGTGGCCACCCACCTATTCCACTAGCTCAAAACACTTTTTCATCTTGTCAATTTTCTAGTAGTTTTTTCTATAGTTTTTTGGGGCCTGAACATTTGAGGTTGTTTTAAGGCCCTAATAATGTTTTTTGGGCCTGCAACAGCCCGGATGATACTTGTTAAATATTATCCATAATTGATCCACTATTGTATCCCTTGGATATATCTTTCCAATAGTCTACCGAGCGCCCTAAATGACAATCATATGCAAAAGTTATGACCCCATGAAGTTGATTATTCAACTAACCACTTTGGGTTGAAAACTTTATGATGGTTCATCTCTTAGGGGTAGGTTTTTCGATGTTTAGGGTTATTTCCCTCATGCTTATGGTAAATAGGCCCTTTCGACCTCTCTTTATGTTCATCTTGTCACGAATGAGTGTAGGCGCCATATCTCTTCTCAAAGATATATCTACCACCATTCTAGTTGCTTTTATTTTATAATATGTTTTGTTTCATTCATTTAATAGAATATGAGTTTATTGTATCACTGTGTCTCTTGAAACATATTTGTGCCTATGAATATATTTATGCTCTTTCATTTCATTCTCACATAAATCTGGATCAATGGTATTAGAGCAATATGCTATTGTGGTTTCTCAGTGCATCTCCCTGGCGAGATTTGAATATCGAGAGTTGGGTTTTAAACTAGTTGAGCTTGGGGAAAACCACTCTCGTTGGCCCAAACAACCTCACATGGAGGGAGAATAAAAGAGAGATGGCATAGCAAGATATCCCATTAGGTTGTTTCTTGCGAAATCCCTTGCATGACAGAGGAACAAGATGATGCATAATTTTTCCTAGATCCTTTGATGAATGCCGACGATGGAGAATGCACTTTCAAGGAGGTTGTTTCAAAGGAGAGAATCCTTTCAAGGTACAAGTTAAATTTAGAATCCCCTTACTTGAAGGAAATATAGATGCAACTTCTTTGGAGAAATGATTCATTTTGTTAGAGGATTACTTCTCTCTGAAGAAAAAAATCTGACAATGAAAAGATCACCTTCACTCTCCTTAAATCCCTTCCCCATATAAACCACTGGTGGGACAGGTACTGTGAGAGTCATGTGATATATAATTCTAAAATATATAGGCAAAATCCCACATGGGAGGATTTTGTCGATGTTTCCAAGGAGGAATTCTACCTTGTCGAAAATTATGATGACCAGTACACTAGGTGGATGAGATTGCGTCAGGAAAGAGACTAGAGAGTGCTAGAGTTTACCAACATATTCCATACCCTGCGCTCAAAAATGGGTATTAGAGACTCTGAATAACACTTGGTCCTAAGGTATCGTAGTGTCCTACACAACTACATTCATATGGATATGGATTTCCTAGACATATCCTCACTAGGTGCAGCTTACCGGTATTCTATCAAGATTGAGAAAAAATTAAAGCAAAAGAATAACCAGGAGTTTTGGTTTGTATACCAACAACAACAAAATCCTCACAAAGGAGGTCCTAATTCACAATAAAAAGGATAGAGAAAGGACAACCAAAATTGTGACAACCAGCCAAATCCACAGGCAAAGAAGGGTCGCAATAAATCAAAGAAGGACACCGAAAAGTGGTGTGAGTTTCAAAAAATCCCATGGCACAACATTGTTGAATGTCGCTCAAAACAATCTTTGTTGGCTTAGAAAAAATCACCGGAGCCAATATTTGGCTCAAACTCTGATTCAAAAAATAAAGGGGTAAGTGGATTATTGATGTGGAACCTAGTGCTACCATCAAAACTGTAAAGATCCAACCAGAAGAACCGTAGGAGCCAGAGGAAGGGGAGGGACTCTTCCACTCACAACTGTGGGTGCAGGGGAACCCGCTACATTTCTTTGTTGATAGTGGTAGCCAAAAGAACCTCATCTTGGTCGAGGTCATCAAAAGATTGAAGTTGTCAATGGTTATGCACCCTGACAATACACCATTAGTTGGATGAGCCAGGAATGAGAGATATATGTTAGTAAACAATGGAACCTTTCTTACGACATCAAGCCCTTAAAAATGAGGTAATGTGTGACGTTTCCCTGCTTGAAGTTTGTGATGTTATTTTAAGACAACCATATATGTGGAAGCATCATGTTCTGTATCAATGTAGACCTCGTAGTGTCATTATTACTGTGGGAAATAAACTCTACATTATACCAAAGACAATTTCCACTATTGTAGTGTCCCTCTTCACAGCTAAGCAGTGCAAGAAGGTAGTATCCCATAAAGTGAAATTCGTCCTCTTCATGATCCGTTCTAAAGACAAACTAAAGCCCATAGAAACATCCACCACCTCCACACATGATCCCTCTACACAACAAAAACATGTAGACAAGATTGTGGAAGCATATAAAGACATATTCACCACACTTGTCGAGGTGCTAGTTCATTGCTAGGTCAACCACTCCATTGATTTGATACCTGGGGAGCCTTCAACTAATGGGCCAACATACAAGCGTTACCTCATGGAAAATGAAGAAATCAAACGTCAGATTCAAGAATTAATGCAGAAAGGGCATATTCGACCCAACTCCGCAACTTGTGGAAGTTGGTTTGTGTTGGTGCAGAAGAAAGATGGTTCATGGAAAATTTGTATTGATTACTGAGCTCTAAGAAAAACCATAGTCTAGAATCAGTATCATATTCCATATATCGATGACCTTTTGGACCAGCATAAGGGTGTCAAATATTTTAGTAAGATTGATATGACGTTTGGTTATCATCAAGTGCCAATTAAGCAGAGTGATGTCTAGAAGACCGCCTTCAAATCTCAGGAAGGCCTTTTTGAGTGGATGGTCATGCCTTTTGACTTGACTAATGGTCAAATGACCTTCATGAGGCCAACAGACGGTATCCTCCATCCATTCACCAATTCTTTTGTGGTCGTATATCTATATGATATTCTCATCTACATTAGAACATGGGAATAACATTTGTAGCATATCCACCAAGTCCTCAGCACCCTGTGACAACACAAGTTATACGCCAATGTAGCACAAGTTATACACCGATCTAGAGAAGTTCTCATTTGGCATAAAGAGGGTTCAATATCTAGGATAAATCATGGATGAACATATATGCATGTGTATATGGACAATATCCAAGCCATTCATGATTGGTCGAGCCCGACAACTCTCACATAACTTCGCAGGTTCCTAGTCCTTGCCAACTACTATCACTCATTTGTGTTGATTTTCTCTAATATTGCTTGGTCCCTTAGCCAAGTGAACAAAGGGGGATCTAAGGCCAAGTTTGTTTGGTCCAAGACACAGCATATGTCCTTACCTTACCATATATGCAACAAACCTTTAAAATTGAGACATATGCTTCAGAATATGTTGTTGGCATAGTCTTCACTTGGCATGGCCATCTAGTGGCGTATCATAGGGAGATGCTTTTAGATACAGTCTACAAGTACCCCTCTTATGACAAAGAAATGTATTCCATTATCCAATCCTACCACCAATGGAAGCATTACATCCTAGAGAAAGAGATGGTCATCCACAATGATCACAATCCCCTACACTTCATCCAAACCCAAGGAAATTTACTATGGTTTATAGTAAATGTATGTGGTAGTTTTCTACTTTAACACAAAAACATATTGTGGTGAAAAGTGGAAGAACCATAAACCTACTTGGAAGATCAACTTAGTACAAATTTCCATAAGGGGCATCTTAACATCTAGTTTTTGCAAATGATATTGTTTCAAAATAGAGGAGGGTTATGTAGATACCCATACATATATAACTTATGAGTCACTCCTTTTAAATAAGAATGTTTTAATCTTGTAACAGATTTCTCTTTAATTTTTTAAATTTGGCAATATAGAATAGTGTAGTTCTTATCGATTTAGAAGTTTGATCAAATTTTTGAAAATATGAATTGATTTAGAATGGAAAAAACTCTTACAAATACTATTTCACCATGCATGAACCTAACCTTAAATCATGGTAAAACTATACTCATGCTCAAAATTTATGTTGGATTCTTCTTAAATTTAAACTAAAAAAAAGCATTTACTATAAAACTACTTCCCTTAAATATCAAAGAAATGAAAAAATGAATTCATGATTCCAATGTTTTGAATTAAAAACAAACAATTCTTTCAACCACATTGATGCAATATAATGAATATTTAGATTTTTTTCCCTAGAAAAAAGAGCGTAGTTCGATTTTTATTAAATCCAAAGCCATATTGTTAATTGGCTATTAAAATCCTTACACAAAGTCTTCATCTGATATTTCTCGCAGGATACATAAAAACTCCTTGTATTTTAACTATACATAACAAGTTTCTACAAAATACATTTAGCATCCTTCCTCCCTAAATTTTGACAATTGTCCATTCTGATGGTATATCTCAGATTCAATTATATTTCTTGTGTTCCTGCTCCAATGCAAAATTGTATTTATCTAGATGTACCCATTTATCATGGGAATACAATTTAGAATAGGGGAGCTCTCTGATCCAGTTATTTGATGGTGTCTTTATTGATGTCTTGGAAAATCGAGGAAACTTTAACATATTGTAGTCCCATTTTTTAGAGTTGATTAGCTAGAAAATTTATGTCCCTATAAATATTTTGATAAGAAGCCTCTTGAAACAATGCATTCACCCTACAGATTTTTCATAAATAGGCTTCAAGTAGATGTTATTCGGAGATATTTTTTGGATATCCAATCTATCATTAAAAGTGAGTCTATGATGAATTGTATCAATTTAACACCAAAATGTAATGCATGTTTGAGGACCATTAACACTGCATATAATTCATCCTTGTTATTGTTGGCTAACCAAATGCTTGCTACAAATTTGTTCCAGTGTATGTTTGATAAGAATAATAGTCCACCTATTGATCTAGATGGATATAGGTGCCCACCCAGCTATTCCACTAGCTCAAAACAATATTTCATCGAGGCAATTTTCTAGTATTTTTTTCTACAATTTTTTGCAGCTTGAACTTTCGAGGTTGTTTTGAGGCCCTTGGATATATCTTTCCAATAGTCTAGCGAGCGCCCCAAACGGAGATCGTATGCAAAAGTTATGACCTCGTGAAGTTAACTATTTAACTAACCACTTTGGGGTTGAAAACTTTATGATGGTTCAACTCACAGGGATAGGTTTTTGGATGTTTAGGTTTATTTTCCTCATGCTTATGATAAATAGTCCCTTTCGACCTCTTTGGTAATTATCTTGTCACGAATGAGCGTAAGAGCCACATCTCTTTTCAAAGATATATCTACCACCATTCTAGTTGCTTTTATTTTATAGTATGTTTTATTTCATTTATTTAATAGAATCTGAGTTTATTGTATCATTGTGTCTCTTGAAATATATTTGTGCCTCTGAATATATTTATGCTCTTGCATTTCATTCTCACATAAATATGGATCAATGTTATTAGAGAAATATGCTCTTGTGGTTTCTCAGTGCATGTCCTCGATAAGATTTGAATATCGAGAGTTGGGTTTCGAACTAGTTGAGCTTGGGGAAAACCACTCTCGTCGGACCAAGCAACCTCACATGGCGAGAGAAGAAAAGAGAGATGACATAACAAGAGATCCTATTAGGTTGTTTCTTGAGGAATCCCTTGCATGACAGAGGAACATGATGATGCTTAATTTTTCCCATATCCTTTGATGAATGCCGACGACAGAGAGTGTACTTTCAACGAGATTTCGTTTGAAAGGAGAGAATCCTTTCAAGGTACAAGTTAAATTTGGAATCCACTTACTTGAAGGAAATATATGTGCAAATTATTTGGAGAAATAATTAATTTTATTAGAGGGTTACTTCTTTGTTAAAAAAAAATCAAACAATGAAAAGATCACCTTCTCTCTCCTTAAATTCCTTCCCCATATCAAAGACTGGTGGGACAAGTATTGAGAGACTCATGTGATATATATGTCTAGAATATATAGGAAAAATCCCACTTGGGAGGCTTTTTTCGATGATGTCAAGGAGTAATTCTACCCTGTCAAAAATTATGATGACCAGTACACTAGGTGGATGACATTGTGCCAAGAAAGAGACTAGAGAGTGTCAAAGTTTACCAACATATTCCATACCTTGCACTCAAAACTTGGTATTAGAGAGTCTGAATAACACTTGGTCCTAAGGTACCACGGTGTCCTGCACATGTACATTCATATGGAGATGGATTTCTTGCACATTTCCTCACTAGGATAGCTTATCGGTATTCTATCAAGATTGAGAAAAAATTTAAGCAAAAGAATAAGCAAAAGCTTTGGTTTGTAAACCAACAACAACAAAATCCTAGAAAAGGAGGTGTCAATTCACAAAACAAAGGATAGAAAAAGGACAACCAAAATCGTGACAACCAGCCCAAGCCACAGGGAAAGAAGGGTAGCGAGAAATCAAAGAAGGACACCGACAAGTGGTGTTAGTTCCAAAAAATCCTATGGCACAACACTGGTGAATGTCTCTCAAAACAATATTTGTTGACTTAGAAAAAATAATCGGAGCAATAATTTGGCTCAAACTCTGATTCAAAACAAGAAAGGGGAGAGTGGATTATTGATGTGGAACCTAGTACCGCCATTATAACTTTAAATATCCAACCAGAAGAACCGGAGGAGTCAGAGGAAGGGGAGGGCCTCTTCCACTCACAACTGTGGGTGTAGGGGAACCCGCTACATTTTTGTGTTGATAGTGGTAGAAAAAATAACCTCATCTTGGTCGAGGTCGTCAAAAGATTGAAGTTGTCGATGGTTATGCACCCTGACCATACGCCATTAGTTGGATGAGCCAGGGATGAGAGATCTATGTTAGTCAACAATGGCACCTTTCTTACGGCATCAAGATGTTCAAAGATGAAGTAATGTGTGATGTTTCCCAGCTTGAAGTTTATGATTTTCTTTTAGGACAATCGTATATGTGGAACATCATGTTGTGTATGAATCTAGACCTCGTAGTGTCATTATTACTTTGGGAAAGAAACTCTACAGTATACCAGAGATAATTCCCACCATTGTAGTGTCCCTCATCATAGCTAAGTAGTGCAGGAAGGTAGTATCCCAAAAAGTGAAATTCATCCTCTTCATGGTCCATTCTAAAGGCGAACTAAATCCCATAGCAACATCCACCACCTCCACACATGATCCCTCTACACAGCAGAAACAGGTGGACAAGATTGTGGAAGCATACAAATACATCATATCTACACTTGTAGACGTGCTAGTACATTGCTAGGTCAACCACTCCATTTATTTGATACCTGGGGAGCCTTCAACTAATGGGCCAATATACAAGCGTTACCTCATGGAAAATGAATAAATCAAACATCAAATTCAAGAATTAATCCAGAAAGGGCATATTCGACCCGACTCCTCACCTTGTGGAATGTCAAGTTGTGTTGGTGTAGAAGAAATATGGTTCATGGAAACTCTATATTGATTACTGAGCTCTAAACAAAATCACTGTTTGGAATCAGTATCCTATTCCCTAGATCAATGATCTTTTGGACCAACATAAGTATGACAAATATTTTAGTAAGATTGATATGAATTTTAGTTATCATCAAGTACCAATTAACCAGAGTGATGTCTAGAAGACCACCTTCAAATCTCGGGAAGGCCTTTTTGAGTGGCTGGTCATGCCTTTTGACTTGACTAATGCTCTACCGACCTTCATGAGGACGACGGAAGATATCCTCCATCCATTCACCAATTCTTTCGTGGCCATATATTGGGATGATATTCTCATCTACATCAGAACATGGGAAGAACATTTGTAGCATATCCACCATGTCCTCAGCGTCCTATGAGAAAACAAGTTATACGCCAATGTTGCACAAGTTATACGCCAATCTAGAGAAGTTCTCATTTGGAATAGAGAGGGTTTAGTATCTGCGATACATCATGGATGAACATGATATGCATGTGGATCTTGACAAGATCCAAGCCATTCATGATTGGTTAATCCTGAAAACTCTCGCATAACTTCATAGGTTTCTAGGCCTTGCCAACTGTTATCACTAATTTGTGTTGAGTTTCTCTAATATTGCTTGGTACCTTAGCCAAGTGAACAAAGGGGGATGTAAGGCCAATTTTTTTTGGTCCAAGACACAACATATGTCCTTAGCTTACCATATATGCAACAACCCTTTAAAATCGAGACATATGCTTTGGACTATGTTGTTGGCATAGTCCTCACTCGACATGGTCATTTAGTGGCGTATCACAGAGAGATGCTTTCAGATACAGTCCAAAACTACCCCACTCATGAAAAAGAAATGTATTCATTATCGAATACTACCACCAATAGAAGCATTACATCCTAGGGAAAGAGACGGTCATTCACACTTATCACAAGCCACTGCACTTCATCCAAACCCAAGGAAAGTTATAGAATGACCACCACCAAAATTGGTCCACCACTTGGCTAGCAATTCCACCTGAACATTAAACATAAGAAGGGAAACACCAATCAAGTCGTTCATTGCCTCAGTCGACCTCTTGTAGTAGCATTGGATATGGTACTCAACTCTTGTGGCCATGAGACCTATAAGTGGCCTCAATTATATGACATTGATCTTTAATTCGCTTCCATCTATCAAGAACTAATATGTGCAGTCACGTTAGTGGAAATTTTTTTCCTTTGGGAAGGATTCCTATGGCACCTAGCCATCTCTGTGTTTCTTCAAGTGAACATGCGAAGCTTATTTGGGAAGTGCATTATAGTCTGGTGGAAAGGAATTTTGGCACCGAAAAGACATAGGTGGTATTGCAAAAGTATTTTTATTGGT
Source organism: Pseudotsuga menziesii (assembly GCA_001517045.1). Taxonomy (NCBI): domain Eukaryota; kingdom Viridiplantae; phylum Streptophyta; class Pinopsida; order Pinales; family Pinaceae; genus Pseudotsuga; species Pseudotsuga menziesii. Next base: position 281,741 of record LPNX011210146.1, read on the forward strand.
CCAAGCTCCGACAATAAGTCATCCAATATCTTAGATCCTGCACTACTTGTGCCATCATGAAACCTACCATCAAGAAGCAGGGATTGCACACTCCTTTTCCTACTCCCAATGGTTCATGGGAATCCATATCCATGGATTAAATGTCAGGACTACCTTCCACTAAGCATGTTAATGATTGTATGTTTGTGGTCATGGATCACTTCTCTAAGATGTCCATTCTGATAGCTTGTAAGAAGATCATCTCCATAGGACAAGATATCATCCAATACCTTAGATCCTACACTGTTGTGCCATCATGGAACCTGCTATCAAGAAGGAGTTGCACACTCCTTTTCCTACTCCCATTGGTCCATGGGAATCCATCTCCACGGATTACATGTTAGGACTACCTTCCACTAAGCATGTTAATGACTGTATGTTTGTGGTCATGGATCGTTTCTCTAAGATTGCCATTTTGATAGCTTGCAAGAGGAGCATATGGTGAAGCTGTTGCTAAGTTATTATTCAAGTGTGTTTGGGTTCATTTCAGGCTTCCACATACTATCATTTCTGATAGGGATAACAGGTTCCTAAGAACCTTCTGGTCCAACCTATGGTCATTAATGGATACCAAGCTCACAAAATGGACTACTTCCACCCATAGACTAATGGACAAACAAAGGTAGTCAACCAGATGATTGTGCATTTTTTGAGAATGTACAATTCTACACATCCCCGCCCATGGGATGAGAGCCTTCCAGTTGTTCAACAAAGTTGTAACATATTCTTTCATAGCTCTACCGACCACAACATTTTTCTAGTGTGCCTAGGGTTCCAACCACTTGCCCTAATCGATGTAGCTCTGCCCATTGTATTCACACGAGAGGAATATTCCCATACTCAAACTGAGTCCACCATATTTGTTGCATTAATCCAACACCTCCGCCAGTAGGTCCATGACATTTTGGAAAACTCCAATACCAAGTACAAGCAATGACATGACCAACATCGGGTTCCACACAAATTTCAGGTGGGTGACAAGGTTTGGTTGCATTTACAGAAAGAGAGGCTCGCAAGACCCCATCACAAGATTTTTCGACTTCAATATGTGTCGTACACTATCACCAAGTTAATTGGTGAGAATTCCTTTGAATTAAGCATTCCTCCATTCCTTTGCTTGCACTTAGTATTCAATGTGGAGCTCCTTCGCCCATATTTTCCACCATTGTTGGACACCTTAGAGGTGGCTGAGCAGTTGAAACCTATTGATCTCAACCCTAACTACAAGGAACAAGAAACTATTGTTCTGATCATGGACACACAGGTTAAGGGCATCGTCTGACAAAATATCCAACTATATTGGGTTGTCAAAGCATGGCATCTACTCCACCAAGGAAAGTGGCTCACTAGGAGTCAAGTTCAACAAAAGTTTCCCCATATGGTGGATGCACTCAACTAAATGGAGACCATTTTTTCCTAAGGGAGGAGGACTGATCTAGGTGGATATAGGTGGCCACCCACCTATTCCACTGGCTCAAAACAACTTTTCATCTTGGCAATTTTCTAGTAGTTTTTTCTACAGTTTTTCGGGACTTGAACTTTTGGGGCCATTTTGAGGACCTAAACTATGTTTTTTGGGACCAAAACAACCCAAACTATTTTTATCTAGTTTTATTTGAGTATGATGCACTATCATAATCCTTGGATAAATATTTCCAACGGTCTACTGAGTGCCTCAAATAGGGATTGTATGCAAAATTTAGGAGCCTGGGAAGTTGACTATTCAACTAACCACTTTAGGGCCGCAAAATTTTTGACGGTTCATCTCCTATTGTTAGGTTTTTAGATGTTTATAGTTCTTTCCTTCATGGTTATGATAAATAGGCCCTTTCAGCCTCTTTTTGTATTCAACTTGTCCCGAATGAGTGTAGCCACCACATCTTTTATCATAGATATAACTACCACCATTCTAACTGCTTTTATTTTATAGTCTGTTATGTTTCATTAATTTTAATAGAATCTAAGTTTAATATATCATTATGTATATTTCAATATATATTTTCCTATGAATATATTTATGCTCTTTCATTTCATTCTCACATAAATCTGGATCACATGTAGCCCCACTGCTTGGTATGCCTTATGCATCACCATCAAAATAACACCATGCCTCTGTCTTGTCTATCTGCTTGGCATTTGATCTACTCCTTTTTAATTTTTTATAAGTTTGTGGAATGTGATCCGTGATGGCTAATATCTTTGTAGCATAAATATGTGGAGGGATGAATATATTATAAAAAATCATCTCCTCCACATCACCCATCCACCCGGCGTGGGCAGGGCCTACTAATTAACTTTGGCTCTTCTTCATCATTTAACAAAACCCAACTTCCATATAAGCATTCCACTGCAACTCTAAAACTTCATGATTTTCCTCAACCAGTCTACTTCTCCCCCTGATAAACCACATATCTAACTTGCAGCTTGGATAGGATGTTATCCCATGATCAAACCATGAGTTTCACATGGGATCATTTCTCCTGTAGCTCAAATTTTTATCTATAAATGTACATTTTTGGCCCATACAACTCCGATATTTCAAGCTGGAGCTATGATACCACTCTATCATGTCCCTATCCCTCAATTTGGCCCATAGTAAGGGACATGAACTAATTATGGTTCTTCAAATTTTTCCCAATATCCATAATTACGACTTCCATAACAATAAAAATGTGTGTGCATGTGCAAAATCAAAATATACAATGGAAATAAATATCTACACACACATATACCATGCATATGCAAGCTTAATCATTACATGCACATAAATAAATATTATTACACATCATAAACAAAAGAATACTTATATTTAACAAAAAAGATCCAAGCAACTAGCAGTGTAAGAGCGATTTTCCACCCAACTGTAGGCATTATGTCCATCGTATACTCTTTCTGATCTTAGAGGCCACCCCCAAGCTGGGCTATGAGGCCACCAAGGTGAAGGAAACACCTTCAAGCTTCTCTCACTCAGCCCACATCCCATTCTTCTCTCTATGCTTAGCCAAAATTCATACAGAGTTCTACAAAGATCTCACTCAGCCATCACAACCATGACACTCCTTCCAACTGCCCCACACAACATAAGGAAGGAATTCCCCTTAACCAATCCACAGTTCCCTAAAGGAATCCAACCCTTACTAGTGTATGCAGTAAGACTCCAATTTGTTGTATGCTATTGGAGAACCTCATGTAGCTGAAATTATGGCTTCTCAATCATCCAAAAGTAGCAGAACTCAAAGGGTAAGGTTCCCTATCTTTCCCAACCTTTAAGCTCACCTACAACCATTAATATTTTCTTCCAAAATTTAGTTCTACCTCTAAATTCGATTTTTTTGGGTTTTTTTTTAACATAGTCAAGTAGTGGTCATCCACAACAATAGGAAAACTCTACATAGTGTAGGACACATGCATGGGAGAATTATCAAAAGGGTGTTTACTCCAAGGGATATGACATGATGGTGAAAGATAACTAACATAACTTTTGACCATAGAAGAAAATCACTGCTGACAATTGGCATAACTATCACAATCCTCGATAGCTGAAATATATGTCAAAATCCCCATGCTTCAATAACTACATGAAGTGACTTTCCCCACCAACCTCACACATGCAATCAATTATAGGGTTAAATAGTAAAAATGGAATTAATTGGGTAATTAAAGCACATGGTATATTTGGACGAGTTCTAAGGTTGACACTTGGCACCATAGGATTTAGTTTATCCATAGGCCCCCTTTCCTCTTCCCCTCTGGTGGAATCATAGCCCCTCTAGTGCTCTTTATACAACTATCTTGGACCATTTTATTAATTTCAACATAATATTTACATACATTTTGAATTGGCATGATAAGCCAACCATATAGTCCAAAAATAGAATACATACATCATATATACCTAGCCATTCATTAGCCAAGACTTGGCCTTGAGCACTGCACTAGGAATCCATACTAGCATATTTACATCATTTACATAATCTTGGTTAAATACATTTCAAGTCAAAATTGGTGTATTACAATGTTTCTCTCAAAAGGAGGGCATTGATTATGAGGAGACATTCGCTCTTGTGTCCAGGTATACCATAATTTGATCCGTGATCTCATTTGTATCTGTATTAGGATGGAAACTTCACCAGATGGATGTGAAGACAACCTTCCTCAATGGTGAGGTTGAGGATAGGTTTATATTGAGCAGCCCGAGGGATTTGTGATTCATGGTATGGAGTCCCATGTGTGCAAGTTGAAGAAATCATTATATGGGCTTAAGTAAGCTCCCTGGGTTTGGTATGCCATAATAGACCACTATCTTTAGAGACTGGGATTCTCTAAGAGTGAAGTTGATCCAAATTTTTACTTCAAAGTAGTGAATAACCAACCATTGATATTGGTTCTATAGGTAGATGATTTGTTCCTCATTGGAGAGGAAAAATTGATTGATTGGTGCAAGAGGGAGCTCACATCAAAGTTCGAGATGAAGGACTTAGGTCTGATGCATTGCTTTCTAGGACTTGATATTTGGCAAAGAAATTATGAGATATTTATGTCTTAAGGGAAGTACAGTGTTGACGTACTACGCAGGTTTGGCATGGTGGATTGCAAATCCATGAGTACTCCGATGGTTTCCAATTTGAGGAAACTTCATGAGTATGATACTGGATCGGATATAGTGGACCCCATTTTGTATAGACGGGTTTTATTTTTTTGTTATACTAACTGCGCTTGGGGTTGAATCATTGTGGACCATAAGATAACTTTAGGATATTGCTATAGCTTGGGTTGTGCCATGATTTCTTGCTCCAGTAGAAAGAAGGGCTAGGTTACCCACAGAACTATAGAGGCACAATTCATTGCTGCTAGAACTGCCTATAGAGAAGTAGTGTGGCTGAGAAAGCTGCTAGTGGGATTGTTCTGTGAAAGGCTTGAGCCTACAGCGACAACCATAGTTGCATCAAGCTTTTCAAAAATTCAGTGTTTTATGATAATTTGAAGCACATTGAAATTAGGTATCACTTCATTCAAGACATGGTCCAAAAAGGTACATTGAAACTTCAGTACATAGATATTAATGAGAATATTGTAGATGTGTTAACAAAGCCTCTGTTAGTGACGAAGTTCGATTAATTTTGAGACAATGTTGGTATGGCATATGTAATACTCCAAAAATTCATAAAAATTTAAAACATTTCATGTAACATAAAACGTTTGCAGTTGTCACTACCTAGGTATAATTAACTGCTAATGGTTACTTTAATCTGTATTAAACGAGAACTGAATATTTTGTTAATATCTAGTTTTGTATACTTACTAGTTTGTTTTCATAATTCCATGTTAAGGATTTGATATAACAAGAATTAAAACATATGTTCAACTTCTAGCACTGAGTTTGTTTTACTGTCTTATGACAAGTAGGATAGAACTTCAGTTGAGATTGAGGCTTACTTAGCTTATATCTCATGCAATGAAGTGATGCTTCTTTTACAGGTCCTTTACAGGTAAGAATTTTTGTTACCAGTTTTCCAGATCGAGATTATCATCTCAGCTAGCATAGTATACAATGCTAGTTAATTTATTTGTTTTATAGCTTGAGCAGTAAAAGAGGTATCGTTGATCTTTATTGTTTAAGATCTTCATAGTTGATAGTTTTCTACAAATATCGAGTTAACCTAGTAAACCAAAGATCTGAATATAGACATTAAGCACATTGACTGAAGGACACCCATAGAACTAGTACCTAGTGCGTAAGATATTTTTTTAAGCTATTCTAGTACTTATTAATTAGAGATGTATTAATACCACTTGTATTTCTTAAACTATAGTGTTATTGCTTTTTATGTAAAGAACGATGAATTAATTTCCAAAGGAAATCTATCTTTTTATTCCTTTCTATAATTTCTCGTCTCCTCAAGTATTACTAAAAGAAAACAACACCCTAGTACCTTTAATCATAATATCAATTAAATATCTAAACCAACATACTAGCTATGCATCTTTCTATAGTTGCAAATATATATATATATATAATTGATTTTTAAATGTTATATTTTCTCAACTTGCTATTGTAGGTATTTTTATTATACAATTTATCCTTGTATAGTTACTTGCTTATATTTTTCTTAAACATTGCAAAGATTATGAACCATACTAAAACCCTAGTATAATCACTACCTACCTTCTTCAACTGTTAGGGATATAACCCTATATATTGACCACGATGAAGGGTAAGATAAATTATAACAATGTTATAACATAGTTTTTATTGATCAAAGTTTATTATTTGCAGGCTACTTCGGAGGTTTCTCGAACTATATCAAATAACCCACCATTTGTAATCAATCGAGGGACATGTGGATGAAGTTCCAAGGATAGGGGTTTGACCTTTTAGTATTTGCCATATAATTTCATTTGAACCCTAAAATATTGCCTTTACCTATATTTTACCTTGCTCTGGAAGAGAGGGCTGCAGGCTCATGGCCTCTTGGCCTGTCTATCACTCCACTGTGTAAACATTCCTACCATTAGTCTTCTTCTTCTGTGTGTATAGGTGTAATTGGATACTATCTCTTGTTTTGTGGGCGAACCCCTCTTCTCGCCATTACCTAGCTTTGTAAAAACGATGCACCTATTGTTACCTTGCCTCTGCAAGTGCTTTTATTCATTCATTGGTGCATTGGTGAGATGAGGAGGTGAGCATGGCTCTTGGGTTGTCGTAGTGTGGTCTTGTTGGATGAGGTGTTAACTGTTCTCACTGCTCAACTCTCAATGTGGCATTTGACCCTGCTTTGTCGTGGCTTGGGAGTTCAATATTGAACTCTACGCGCTGTGTTTTTTCTTCTGACAGTACTTCATGAAGCTCATTGTCTTATAAATGGTGGCTAGGGTTTGAACTCATACTTCTTCAAGGTCGATAAATCTATCATGAAGGTAAGATACTCAAATGTTCTATTTTAATACAGAGTTAAATATTTCATTTTGCACCAGTGATTATTCTTCTGAATTTTTATACTTGTTGGCTTCAATGTGCAGGTGCTTAACTTTTATAGAAAGGTGCCGACAGCCACCAAAGACTACCCTACACAAATTCCACACTGCGCATAACCCTGGTAAGCCTTGGTCTCGCCGAGGTTCCTCATGCAGTGGTGTATGGCGTTGATTTTTAGTTGATGGAGTTCGTTGGGTTTTTGGTTTTCGGCTCAGTCGTGGATTTACTGTGTTGTAAAAAGTTTGGAAAGGCCTTGGGCCGATACTTATAATGTTTTTTCCAAAAACAATCTTCAAGCCCTCGTGGCTGTTTAGTGTAAAAAAAATGGGGCTTTCAAGGCCGAGTCTTAAGGAAGAAAAATATGGGCCTTCAGTCGTAGTTCTGATTACTAAAATGTTGTTTTTAAACAGGCGTTTAAGCCTTAACCTAGTTTATAAAGGCCATTAGGCCGTATCTTTTAAGAAGAAGGTGACAGTTAGGGCTTAGATACTTTTTAAATTGTTAATAAGCTCGAAGCTTATTATATTGTAATTTATATTTTTGATAATATATATATATATATCTACTGTTTAAAAAAAAAAAAAGATAAATGCAGGCTGTAATGTTTAGCCTTTTTGGTTTATTCTTCTAGATTTAACCTAACAAAGGTTTTTTCTACTGCAATTTGATGTTTTATTTTAATTATTATTAAACAATATAATTTAGTATTCAGACCGTGGGTTTTAGAACATAAAATGGATTATTACTGTCAGTAATGGTTAAAGGAAACAAGGAGTGAGTAATACCTCATGTATCTTATCTGTTTCCTGGTTTAAAAATATACATTGAAGGGTTTTTATTTTGTTTTTAATTATGCGTACATTTTGAATATTGTTCCTCGTGGAGGATGTTTTAATTTACCTATACTCATTTAGTTAATGTTATGGTTATATAAACACAATATATAAGCTTTAATTTGTTTTCAGGATTAAAGATTTAACCCCTATTTTAGTAAAAGAGGTAGAAATATTACTTTAAATTTATAGTTTCTTTTTAATTAGGTTTCAATCATAAAACCCCAATTTCTCTTAGTTCAAATGCATTGTTAATATTTGAATATAATGTTATTCTAATTTTTAAGTTACTTAGATAAAATATCACAGTAAATATCTAGTCTTATTTACTGTTTCCTACCTATTTAATTTATGTTCTTATAATGTCTGTTAATTATTATAGTGTTAATTATTATAGTAAATAACCTGTCTACTCTGAAATTTAATACACTGATTAAGTATATCCATATTTTAAGATTTGTCTATTTCATTACAGAATACTTAATCTAAGTAAAACTTCGGAATAGAAAAGAAAAACATACAACTGCATAACTCTTAGAAAACCTGTGGAAAGTAATACATCACATTAATGTATACTTCAATCAATTTTCTTTATCTGAAGTTAATCTAACCTACTGTACTGGAGTATTACCTTTATAAAAGGTGTGGAAAAAGATAGTTAGGTATTTTTCTATCTATCGGTAAATGTAGAAATTCTTCTAATTATTTACCCTAATCTATCTAGTTCATAACTTCACTATCTTTCACAGTATATATATTTCTCCTAACTAGCCCTAGCAGCAACAGAACATAAGCATAACATTTCATTGCTTAACTCAAACTTTTCAGATAATAATAAACAATTAGATAGCTAGATAAATCAAGTGGAACCTGGAAAAGCAAATGAGGTGACAACAGCTTAAGGAACCTGTTCCTCCCAACCAACTCCTGGAGGAAAGCTCGACTGCAATTCTCAAGACCCCCGAGCTTGTGTCCTGGTCCACATGGTAGAAGTACTGGGTGAGAGATGCATTTTAGTAATCCTCTGCAACTCTACTGAGTGTTCATCAGTCAATCAGTTCTGCATGCAACAGTATGAACTTGGCTTAGAATAGCTTCACTAGTTCAAGTCTTCAGCACTTTTCCACTCAAAACATACTTCAGCTAGTCTCCTCCATCAAATTTTCTTGTGCACTTCATTCACTCAAAATATTCACAAGTCCAGAATGAGCAGCCTCAGTTGTCTTCAATGGGAAGTTTTATTAGCATGCCTAGGTCTTTTGGGTCAGTTTTCACTTATTGAGCCACCTGCGCTTGTTCCACTTTCTTGGGGAACATAACCACAAAAATAGGGAAATTGACACCTGCAACAGCTAGAAGTAGTTTCAGGATTATGCCAAGTGTCAATCTGCTCTCAACCCATCATTCTCCACAAAGTGACTAGTAAAATACTCATTTAACAGCTTCCCTAAGCTGTAGTCTCATATTTCATTTATTTATTAATTAAATATTCAGCAATTAAATTCAATTATCATTGATCCCACTTGGTCATTAATTACAAACTTTATAATAAAATATATCATAATGTTTCTTCAAACATAAAATGTTTTGCAAATTAGGGCATGTGTCATACACACCCCCTTAAATTATAACATCGTCCTCGATGTTATTTATTCTTTGTCCTCAGAATTTCCCTGGAACAGACTTGGATATGCATCTCGCATATGACTCTCCAATTCCCAGGTGGATTCTTCTGGATTAAGGTGCTTCCAGTGTACCTTTACCTGACCAATGGTGCGATTCCGAAGAAATATCTCCCTCCTTTCAAGGATACAATCTGGTTCCACCAGAAAATCTCCTTCGGGTTCCACTTGCACATCATTCCAGTTTATAGCATGAGTAGCATCATGTACATATTTTTTTTAACACAGAAATATGAAAAACATTATGAACCTTCAAATTTGGCGGTAAAGCCAATTGATATGCCACCTGTCCTATTCTGGAGAGTATTTCAAAAGGTCCGTAATATCGGGGTGTTAACTTAGCACAACTTCCTAATTTCAGAGAACTGTTTTTAGGCCTTACTTAATAAAAACATGTTCACCAACCTGAAACTCTTTTTTAGTTCGTTTAAGATATGCTTGACTTTTATGTCAATCTTGCGCAACTTTCAAGTTACCTTGCACCTATTTTACAATTAACTCCATCTCTTTTAATAGTTCAGGTCCTAATACTAACCTGTCAACTGGATTACTCCAAGAGATGGGGATATTGCACTTCTTGCCATACAAAATTTCAAATGCACTATATCTTGCTGAAGCTTGGTAGTGATTGTTGTAAGCAAACTCTACCAAGTGTAAGTAATCTTCCCATTTACCTAGCTGTTCTTTAACATACATTTTGAGCAGATCTTCCAATACTTGATTCACTCTTTCAGTCTGTCCATCTATCTGAGGATGGAAAGAGGTATTGAAATTTAATGTAGTATTCAGTCCTTTAAACAAAGAATTCCAAAAATTGCCAGTAAACTTAGGGTCTTGGTCTGAAATTATTACTTTCGGTATTCCATGTAAACAAAAAATTTGTTTCAGGAATATATCAACAATATTAGCAGCTTTGTAAGTAGTTTTTACAGGTATGAAATGAGCTACTTTACTAATTTTATCAACGAATACCATTATTGAGTCATTTAAATTTTGATTTCTAGGTAGTCTAGTAATAAAATCAAGGCCGATTATCCCTCACTTCTAGCTAGGAATAGGTAATGGCTGAAGTAACCCGGGTGGATGCTGGTGTTCAGTATTTACTTGCTAGCATTCAAAGCACTTAGCAATGTATTCTGCCAGTTCATTTTTCATGTTTAGCCAAAAATAATCTTTAACATGGTTATAGTCTTCTGATAACCAGGATGTCCTGAGTAAGGAGTCTTATGAATTTCATTTAAAATCAACAACTTAATCTTAGGTACATTAGGTATGTATAGTCTATCTTTATATATTAATAATCCTTTTTCATTTTGACTATGCCTTGTACTTAAACTTTTAATTAAATTTTTTGTTACTTTTGCTTTTAATTTTTGATAATTTTCATCCAATCTTACTCCTTCCTCTAGCTGTTCTTTTAAATATGTTTTATAGGTGTTGATTGCTACCACAAAATTTAGTTTTGCATTCCTACTTAAAGCATCAACAACCTTATTTTCTTTTCCCTTAATATGTTGGATTTCAAAATCGTACTCGCTAAGGAAAGCTAGCCACCTAGCTTGCCTTGCGTTTAAGTTAGGTTGATCCAACAAATATTTTAACCCTTTATAATCTATCATTAATATAAATTTTCTTCCGATTAAATGATGACGCCACATCTTTAAGGCATGTATGACAATAGCCAATTCTAAGTCATAGGACGCATAGTTTTTCTCATGAATCTTCATCTTCCTAGACTCATATGCAATGACGTGTCCTCCTTGAGTTAAAACTCCTCCTAAACTGTCATTGCATGCGTCAATACATACTATAAAGTCTTTTAGGATCTGCAATTCTTAAGATTGGTGCGGTGGTTAATAATGTTTTAAAATTTTTAAAACTATCTTCACACTTTTGACTCCACTCGAATTTCTTCCCTTTCTTCTGTAAGGAAGTTATGGGATTTGTAATTTTTGAAAACCCTTCGATAATAACCAATAATTCCCATGAATGATCGTACATCAGTTACGTCTTTTGGGACTGGCCATTCTTCAATCGCTCTTATCTTTTCTGGATCAATAGAGATCTCTTCTTTAGTCACTACATGAACCAAGTACTGTATTTCATCCTTAAAGAAATCACATTTACTAAATTTTGCATAAATTTGATGTTCTCATAATTCTTGTAAAACAATTTTTAAGTGCTCTTCATGTTCTTCTTTAGACTTCGAATAAATGAGAATGTTGTCAATAAATACGACCACAAATTTATCAAGGTACTTATGCATTACATTACTCATCAAACACATGAAGACAATCGAGGCATTAGTAAGCCTGAATGGCATAACAACAAACTCGTAGTGACCATATCTAGTCCTAAAAGTTGTTTTAAAGATGTCTTCATCTTTGATTCGGACCTGGTGGTAACCATATCGTAAATAAATATTCGAAAATACAGTCGCTCCATATAGCTGATCAAACATATCATCTATGTGGGGTAACGAATATCTGTTTTTAATAGTCATTTTATTAAGTTGATGGTAATCTATACATAAATGTAGAGTACTGTCTTTCTTTTTAATGAAAATACAAGTGCTCCCCAAGGGGACACACTGGATCTGATATAATTCTTATCAATAAGTTCTTTTAACTGGGATTTTAATTCATTTAATTCCAATATATTCATTAGATAAGGGGCTTTTGAGCTGGGCACTGCACTAGGTACCAACTCAATAGTGAAGTCTAACTCCCTCTTCGGAGGTAGTCCCAGAATCTCTTTCGGGAATACATCTGAATACCCCCTCAGGATTGAAATGTCTTCCAGTTTTAATTTATCTTTGTTATTAGTATTTTCTTCATTAATTACTGTTACAACAAAGGATTTACAACCCTTCTAAACAAATCTCTTTAATTGCAAAGCAGAGATCTGTCTTATAGTTGTTTTCCTAGGGATTCCTCTTACATTTACTGTTTCTCCATCGTTATTTACGCAAGTAAAAGTTTTATCGAAACAGTTTAGGACTACCCTATGTTGTTCTAACCAGTCCATACCAATTAACATATCAGAAAAACCTAAAGGCAGTACATTAAGCTTAACATAGGTTTCAAACTGATCCATTTTTACAGTACAATCCTTAACAAAACTAATCACTTTTCTCTTTGCGCCAGTAGCTAGCTAAATTAACCATGACTTTACAAACTTTTCCACTGGTAACTTGCATTTTTCTACTAAATTAGGAGAAATATAACTTAATCTAGCCCCTGGATCAATTAAAATAGATATAGGTGTTTGATTCAGCTTACCTTCCACTTCCACCATGGAATTTTAATAGTCTGCCTGCCTATTTTCCAGTGCTGCATTGATCTTGGGCATTGTCCTTGCTAGATCACCAACAATCATCTCCTTTTGCACCGTATGTATGTTGCTAACACTCTTCTTCTGGTTGGGGAAAAATGATGCATAATGAGGACCATTACATTCCCAATATTTTACTGGTTCTTTTCGTTCATTATTCTTAGTGTAACTACTGTGGTTATTAACAGGTTCTTTATTTCTTAGGCCATTTGGATTTAACTATGAATTACCTTTATTCCCTTGGAAATTTTTACTAGGAAAATTTCGTGTGTTATTATTCCTAAAATTACGGTTAGGTACAAAACCTTTCTTCCTCTGTTCAAAATTATTAGATCTTTTAGCCTTCCAGTTTGACATACTTTCCTTTTTGCGATTCTGCTCATAACAGAAATTCACCTTTCGCATAGCCTCCTCTAAGGTTTTTGGATTTTCATATTCAATTCTATCTTTTATATGAAAAGGTAAACAACTTAGAAATCGGTGTACCTTTGGCTTCTCATCCACAATGTAAGGTACACATCAAAGCAGACTTAAAAATTTACTGTTTAGTTCTTTCATGTTCATTGTTTCCAACTTTAGTTCATAAAATTCCTTAGCCCGCACTTCATAGTACTGTTCTGACAAGAATTTCTTCTTAAAATATTTCTTAAACGTGCTCCAGTTAATGTTCTTCTCCCTAATGCCTTTTACTCATTTTAGGTCCTGCCACCAAATATCTGCCTTCCCAGTGAGGTTGTAAATGACCATTCTTGCTTTTAGCTGATTAGAATAATTATAAATTTGAAAATATTTCTTCATCCAAGACAGCCATGAGTCAACTTCTTCTTCTTTCTCAGTTTCACCATTAAAGGTTTGTGGTTTTATTTTCTTAAATTCTCCTGAAATTTCTTCATAAGGCTTAAATTTTCTCTTTATTGTCTGATGATTATCTTCACAACTGTCACTAGTATACTGATACTTCTTCTTATGTGGATTTCCATAAATCTTAGAGGATGAGCTACTTTTGATTCTAGACTGTTTATACTTTTTGTTTTTATGTTGGTAAGACATATCTTCAAATTCTGTTTGTTTATCTTTTTCTTCATTCTGAAATTTTTCCATTAAAATATGATTCAGCTCCTCCTGAGCTCTCAGAATTCTTTCATTTTCCTTTTTTACTATTTCCATCTCTGTTCTTAGTTCTTTAACCATTTGCAATAATTCAGAAGAGTTATTAGTTATTTCTTCTTGTATATGTTCTCTTTTAGAATTACTTTGTTCAGTAAACGGGGACTCTTGATCTGCATATTCTTCCAATCTTTCCATACCTACAGTTTAACTCAGAAAAATTTTCTGCAAATAACATTTCGAAAAGAAAAATAATAATCAGTATGCATGCATTTAATTTGTTGTTCTATATATAGAGGTTGAGCCACATTCAGGCCTAGTGTATGAACTTGTGCATTGGTACCACATGTAATACTCCATAAATTCGTAAAAATTTAAAAATTTTCATGTAACATAAAACGTTTGCAGTTGTCACTACCTAGGTATAATTAACTTCTAACAGTTACTTTAATATGTATTAAACTAGAACTGGATATTTTGTTAATCTCTAGTTTTTTATACTTACTAGTTTGTTTTCATAATTCCATGTTAAGGATTTGATTTAAGGTTTGATATAACATGAATTAAAACATATGTTCAACTTCTAGTACCAAGTTTGTTTTACTGTCTTATGACAAGTAGGATAGAACTTCAGTTGAGATCGAGACTTACTTAGCTTATAGCTAATGCAGTGAAGTGATGCTTCTTTTACAGGTCCTTTATAGGTAAGAATTTTTGTTACCAGTTTTCCAGATCGAGATTATCATCTCAGCTAGCATAGTATACAATGCTAGTTAATTTATTTGTTTTATAGCTTGAGTAGTAAAAGAGGTATCGTTGATCTTTATTGTTTAAGATCTTCACAGTTGATAGTTTTCTACAAATATCGAGTTAACCTAGTAAACCAAAGATCTGAATATAGACATTAAGCACATTGACTGAAAGACACCCATAGAACTAGTACCCAGTGCGTAAGATATTTTTTTAAGCTACTCTAGTACTTATTAATTAGAGATGTATTAATACCACTTGTATTTCTTAAACTATAGTGTTATTGTTTTTTGTGTAAAGAAAGATGAATTAATTTCCATAGGAAATCTATCCTTTTATTCCTTTGTATAATTTCTCCTCTCCTCAGGTATTACTAAAAGAAAACAACACCCTAGTACCTTTAATCATTATATCAATTAAATATCTAAACCAACATACTAGCTATGCATCTTTCTATAGTTGCAAATATATATATATATATATATATATATATATATATATAATTGATTTTTAAATGTTATATTTTCTCAACTTGCTACAAGGTATTTTTATTATACAATTTATTCTTGTATAGTTTCTTGCTTCTGTTTTTCTTAAACATTGGAAAGATTATGAACCATACTAAAACCCTAGTATAATTACTACCTACCTTCTTTAACTGTTAGGGATATAACCCTATATATTGACCACGATGAAGGGTAAGATAAATTATAACAATGTTATAACATAGTTTTTATTGATCAAAGTTTATTATTTGCAGGCTATTTCGGAGGTTTCTCGAACTAAATCAAATAACCCACCATTTGTAAATCAATCGGGGGACACGTGGATGAAGTTCCAAGGATAGGGTTTTGACCTTTTAGTATTTGCCATATAAGTTCTTTTAAACCCTAAAATCTCACCTTTACCTATATTTTACGTTGCTCTGGAAGAGAGGGCCGCAAGCTCATGGCCGCTCGGCCTGTCTGTCACTCCACTGTGTAAACCTTCCAGCCACTAGTCTTCTTCTTCTGCGTGTAGAGGTGTAATTGGATACTATCTCTTGTTTTGTGGACGAACCCCTGTTCTCGCCATTACCTAGCTCTGTAACAACGATGCACCTATTGTTACCTTTCCTCTGCAAGTGCTTTTATTCATTCCCTAGTGCATTGGTGAGATGAGGAGGTGAGCATGGCTCTTGGGTTGTCGTAGTGTGGTCTTGTTGGATGAGGTGTTAACCGTTTTCACTGCTCAACTCCCTGTGTGGCATTTGACCCTACTTTGTCATGGCTTGGGAGTTCAATCTTGAACTCTACGCATTGTGTTTTTTCTTCTGACAGTACTTCATGAAGCTCGTTGTCTTCTAAATGGTGGCTAGGGTTTGAAGTCATACTTCTTCAGGGTCGATAAATCTATCATGCAGGTAAGATACTCAAATGTTCTGTTTTAATACAGAGTTAAATATTTCATTTTGCACCAGTAATTATTCTTCTGAATTTTTATACTTGTTGGCTTCAATGTGCAGGTGCTTAACTTTTACAGAAAGGTGCTAACAGCCGCCGAAGACCACCCTGCACAGAT
This sequence comes from Pseudotsuga menziesii, assembly GCA_001517045.1. Classification (NCBI taxonomy): domain Eukaryota; kingdom Viridiplantae; phylum Streptophyta; class Pinopsida; order Pinales; family Pinaceae; genus Pseudotsuga; species Pseudotsuga menziesii. The sequence continues at coordinate 298,021 of LPNX011210146.1, forward strand.
TCCACGTTGTGCATAACCTTGGTAAGCCTCGTTCTCGCTGAGGTTCCTCCTGCAGTGGTGTATGGCATTGATTTTTAGTTGATGGAGTTAGTTGGGTTTTTGGTTTTCGGCTTGGCCGTGGATTTACTGTGTTGTAAAAAGTTTGGAAAGGCCTTGGGTCGATACTTATAATGTTTTGTCCAAAAACAAATCTTCAATCCCTCGTGGTTGTTTAGTGTAAAATAAATGGGGCTTTCAAGGCCAAGTCTTGAGGAAGAAAAATATGGGCCTTCAGTCGTAGTTCTAATTACTGAAATGTTCTTTTTAAATAGGCATTTAAGCCTTAACTTAGTTTGTAAAGGCCATTAGGCCGTATATTTTAAGAAGAAGGTGACCGTTAGGGTTTAGATGCTTTTTAAATTGTTAATAAGCTCGAAGCTTATTGTATTGTAATTTATATTTTTGATAATATATATATA
>LPNX011210146.1:301317-363094 GCA_001517045.1 Pseudotsuga menziesii
TTTTATTTTAATTATTATTAAACAATATAATTTAGTATTGAGACAATGGGTTCTAGAACATAAATTGATTATTATTGTTATTAATGGTTAAAGGAAACAAGGAGTGAATAATACCTCCTATATCTTATTTGTTTCCTGGTTTGAAAATATACATTGAAGGGTTTTTATTTTGTTTTTAATTATGCGGAAAGTTTGAATATTGTTCCTCGTGGAGGATGTTTTAATTTACCTATACTCATTTAGTTAATGTTATGGTTATATAAACACAGTATATAAGCTTTAATTTGTTTTCAGGATTAAAGATTTAACCCTTGTTTTAGTAAAAGAGGTAGAAATATTACTTTAAATTTACACTTTCTTTTTAATTAGGTTTCAATCATAAAACCCTAATTTCTCTTAGTTTAAATGCATTGTTAATATTTGAATATAATGTTATTCTAATTTTTAAGTTACTTAGATAAAATATCACTGTAAATATCTAGTCTTATTTACTGTTTCCTACCTATTTAATTTATGTTCTTATAAAGTCTGTTAATTATTATAGTAAATAACCTTCTACTGTGAAATTTAATACACTTATTAATTACATCCATATTTTAAAATATTTTCTAGAGACAGATTTGTCTATTTCATTAAAGAGTACTTAATCTAAGTAAAACTTTAGAATAGAAAAGAAAAACATACAACTGCATAACTCTTAGAAAACTTGTGGAAAGTAATACATCATATTCATGTATACTTCAATCAATTTTCTTTATATGAAGTTCATCTAACCTACTGTACTAGAGTACTACCTTTATAAAGGTGTGGACAAATACACTTAGGCATTTTTCTATCTATCAGTAAATCCATAAATTCTTCTAATTATTTACCCTAATCTATCTAGTTAAGAACTTCACTATCTTTTTACAGTATATATATTTCTCCTAACTAACCCTAGCAGTAACAGAACTGAAGCATAACATTTCATTGCTTAACTGAAACTTTTCAGGTAACAATAAACAATTAGATAGCTAGATAAATCAAGTGGAACTTGGTGTTGGAGACATTTACCACCATACACACTCTTTTTGGTCAAATTGGCTTAGTTAAACCTCTATCCTAAGTATAATTGACATTAATTGACATTAGTGGAGCATTAATTGACATCATCCAGTCACACCCACGCCTACCTACAGTCAAGGAGGCTAACTTAGCCTTCTCCTACAGTCAAGGAGGCTAATTGGAGCACTCTGGGGGCGATCTGAGTGATATTAATGCACCTAATTGCTAACTGGTGGTTAAAATTAGTTCAACCAGTCAGTTAAGGTGCCTCCTCTCATTAAATATATTATTTAATGATTATTTATTATTATTTAATGACCTGGAGTCAACAGGGGCGCCTCCACCAACTTCTCATGATCAATTCAGCTTCAATTAACCTCATTGGGGTTCATTGAAGTCATTGAAGCACTAGCACTTGATGGTTGGCTTGATATGACATGTGTTTGATCTCTTTCAGTTGAGATTCACTCATTTATTGCACTCCGACTTCAGTTAGGGTTTGGTGAGTCAATTAGGGTTTTGGTCAAGTGGTTAACTGAGTGTGAACGAATGGCTTACAGTCAATTAAGCTAGACTCACTCATTGAATTCGAATGACCTCCTTAGGTATTCAAATTCCTCATTGATTCAAGCTATTGCTTGACATTGTTATTGTAACTATTCATTGTTTATTGAATATACAGAGAGGAAACCATTTTGGTTCTGATTAACACCATTTATGAGTTATTTGTTGATTATTTGTTCCTAGATCAATGTGCAAGATTAATATGGTATCAAAGCTTACGGCGGGACGAAGATCTATCTCTCAAAAACAAGCTTTTTGATAGATTTCTCCATGAAAAGTGAGCAATAGCTCAAAAATATAGCACTGCACCAGAAGCCAAGGCTTGCCACTCAATACCCCAAGTAAAGAACTTGTTGATCAAGCTTGCTTGATTGACTATGCTGGGTGTGATGAAAGCCTAGAATGTGCAGGCTGTTTAACCTTATTTTTCCCTTTCTGTTTTGATTTTCAGGTTTCTATAGGTGAAGCATTCGCTCCAGCACATCCAGATGGCCTCCTCAGTAGATCTCTTGACTCCATACAATTTCCACTCATGGAAAAGTGATATGGAGATTCAGTTGCACTCCAAAGGATTTTTTAGAGTCACCATGGACACTGAAGTTGAGCCTGGATCTGCCATAGAAAAATCAAGATTCTTAAACAAGAAGGATGAAGCCTTCGGTTTTTTGTGCCTCTCTATTTCCCGAGACCTTCTCTTCCATCTTACGGATTTGAAGACACCGAAAGAAATATGGGACAAATTGGAATCTCTATACGGAAAGCATGATGACTTGAGGGTTTACCAACTCGAAAATGAACTCATGTCTCTCCAACCTTCCAATTTCGAGACTCTGAATGATTTCTTTACAAAGTTCAAGCATACTGTTTTACTCTTGAAGCAATGTAACATGGAGAAGGAGGATGATCAACTCATTCTTGCCATACTCTCCAAACTTGGGGTTGATTATTCAGTTTTTGTTTCTACATTCCATGCGGGGAAGCTCACAACCCCTAGATGGAAGATGCCTACACTCAATGCCTTCATTGAGTCCCTAACAAATGAACATGACAAGCTTGTCCAAATGGGGATCACCTGATCTTCCTGTGATCAAGCCCTCCATGTCTCGGGGCCCAAAGATCTGAAGGGTAAAGGAAAGCAACAGAAAAATTAGAAAACTAAATTTGATGCTCCCAAGCCTAGAGTTGAAAACCAGCAGCATGATGAATCTTCTGACTCAAGGAAGAACAAAGGAAAAGGGCACAATGGGAAAGAAAAAGTCAAGTGTTCTTACTGCGGGAAGGGTTTTCACCCTAAACATGTCTGCATGAAGAAAAAGCTTGATGAAGCAACCTCTCCACATGAGAGGAATCACATCAATCTTCCAGAGAGCTTTCAAAGGAGAGATCACTAAGATCGGGAACCACAGCATGAGAAAGGTCATGCCCTCATGGCAAGTACTTCGAAGTCCAAAGCGCTGCTGATTGACTCTGGAGCTTCGAATCACATGATGGCTGAAAAAGACTCCTTTTCACCCTTGGAGAAGGTCAAATCCGTCCCCATCCACGTGGGATATGACTCCACCATCATTTCTGAAGGACAAGGTACTGTAGATCTTGAAAATGGTTTTTTCTCTAATATTTTGTATGTACCGTCTCTAGTAGCAAATATCCTTCGTGTCTATCAGATGACACATACAGGACTAAGAGAGTCTCTTTCAGCCCAAATGATGTTGAGATAATAGAAATTGCATCCGGGAAACTCATTGCAAAAGGCCTTGCAAATCATCATGCAAAAGCCTATGAGTTCTCTCACTTTGTTGCGGATGCAAAGCCCACTGCTCTGCTAACTCATGGAAATGAGGTTAGTAGGCTATGGCATGAGAGGTTTGGCCATCTTAATTTCAAATGTTTGCAGAAATTACAGAAAAACTCCATGGTTGAAGGCCTCTCGGTCATCAAGGAAACCACAGGAATTTGCAAGGGCTGTGTGATTGGAAAACACCCTGAGCACAAGTTCGATCGGGGGAAGGAAAACCGAGCTACAAGCATATTAGGGATGATACATTCTGATATTAGTGGTCCGATGCCTGTCACATCCATGAATGGATCAGGGTATCTTCTTACTTTTATTGATGATTTTTCAAGGTATACATGGGTTTTCTTTCTAAAAAATAAATCAGAATTATGTGAAAATTTTTCTGAATTGAAGGCCTTGATCGAAAATGCCTCTGGGCTTAAGATCAAGATCTTGAGATCTGATAATGGAGGGGAGTATGTCAGTAATCAGCTATGGTACATATGCTCCCAAAGTGGTATTCAGGTTCAGCATTCAATTCCTTACACTCCCCAGCAGAACGAAGTAGCGGAAAGGAAGAACCGGTCTCTCAAGGAGATGACCACCTGTATGTTGGAGTCAAAGAAGCTTGCTGCAAATTTGTGGGCTGAAGCCATGCATGCTGTAGCATACATTCAGAACAAGGTGCCACATTCATCTAAGAAAGGAAATACTCATTTTGAATCATACTTCAGACACAAGCTGGATGTGTCGAACCTACGGGTGTTTGGGTCCACTACATGGGCCCGGATTCCACTTGATAAAAGAAGGGCTTTGCAACCGCAAAGCATAGAATGTCTATTTATTGGGTATCCTAATGAATCTAAAGGATTCAAGCTACTAGATATCAAGACCAAACAAATAATCATTGAGAGAAGTGTCAATTTTGATGAGCCTCTTCAGGAGATGGAACTAGTGAAGGAGAAAACTGTTGAATTTCCTTCCTATTCTACTGAATATTTGGATGATGAAATTGGGGGTGATGACCTTGATTTGGATCCTCTGATTTATAATATTAGTGTGTAGCAATCATCAGATGCTGAATCAGAACCTGAAGTGCAAAATCATCTTCCTACATGGGCTCAACAGACACTCTCCTCCGCAGGAGACAACATTGGAAATCCGGATGATCCAAGGAGAACCTGGTCTGATTTCCAAAGAGCAGGTATTGCGCTCTCTTGTTCTGATAATTTGTTGTCTGAAACTTGCTATTTGATGATTATTTCATCTCCAAAATCATACTACCATGCTTGGAATGATCCGAGATGGCAAGTTGCCATGGATGAAGAGATGAATTCTCTTCAGAAAAACACTACTTAGGAGCTAGTTTCTCTTCTTTCGGGAAGGAAATTGGTTCAATGCAAGTGGGTGTTTCAGACAAAGGTTTTTTTTTATGGAAGCACCTACAAATATAAGGCAAGTATGGTAGCAAAAGGTTTCTCTCGGGTCCAAGGAGTGGACTACCATGAGACCTTTGCACCGATTGCAAAAATGGACTCCATCTGCCTTGTTTTGGCAATTTCAGCATCCAAGCACTGGGAGGTGCATCACATGGATGTTAAGTCAGCCTTTATGCATGGAGATATTCATGAGGAGATATACATGAAGCAACCTGAGGGCTACATCACTGATCCATATATGGTTTTCAAGCTAAAGAAGTCACTATACGGGTTAAAACAGGCCCCAAGAGAGTGGTATTCCAAGATAGATGCCTTTCTTCTCTCGCAAAACTTTCAGAGATGTAGATCAGATCCAAATGTGTATTTATAGCAGCATGATGGTCATCTAATTATCATTGTTTTATATTTTGATGATGTACTGATCAAAGGTAGCACAGTTGCCTCCATTTCAGCCATCAAAACTGCTCTCCACAATGCCTTTGAAATGAGTGATTTGGGGTTTCTAAACAATTTTTAGGGCTTGAAATCGAGCAAAATTCTAATGGGATTATGGTCACTCAGTCCAAAAACACTTCAGACCTATTAGTCAAGTTTAACATGGCTGAATGTAGGCCTGCACCATTTCCTTTCCTTTCAGGGATCAGCCTTGAAGAAGGAAAACACACACCTCCCATGGACTGCACTATCTATTGACAACTGATTGGTAGCTTGTTGTACTTGACACATTCTAGGCCTGATATTTGTTATGCTGTGAATGCTATATCAAGATACATGCAGCAGCCTCATGATATTCATTGGAAGGCAACCAAGAGGATCCTCCAATATATTCAGGGAACCAGGACCTACGGCATTCACTATGCTATAGACTCCGAGCTAGAGTTGGTTGGATACACAGATTCCGATTGGGCGAGTGATTCTATTGATCGGAAGTCAAATTCCGGATATGTATTCATGTTTGGTGGTGGTCCCATTTACTAGTCAAGCAAAAAGTAGGCTGCTATAGCACTATCTTTAGCAGAGGCCGAGTATCGAGGAGCGGTGAATGCTTGCATCCAAGCAATTTGGTTGCAAGGCATTCTTTCAGAGTTTGATCTTGGTAGTAATTTGTCCACTATCCTATTTTGTGACAAATAGAGTGCTATTAATATATCCACGGATCCAGTTACCAGGCAGAGGACCAAGCATGTAGATATTCACATGCACTACATCAGGGAGCTAGTGCATGATAGGACTATCATTCTGCAATACTGCCCGACTGATGAGCAGATTACAGACATCTTCACCAAGAGCTTTTTAGAAAATAAGTTCACTTACCTCCGTTCACTGTTGGGGGTGAGTTCATCAGGGTGATTAAGAATACTTTCAGTGTTCAGCTTGAGGGGGGGGGGGGTTTCCCACTGGGTTTTCCCTCTTTTCCTCACTTAGTTTGTTTTGAGCATTATTTCAATTTCAACATTGTATAGGGTGACCTATGGCCTTAGTTACCGGGGCCCTAGCATTTTTATGCATCTATGTTTTCTAACTCTTCCTGAGTATAGCTTAAGGGGGGGGATGTTGGAGACATTTACCATCATACACACTCTTTTTGGTCAAATTGGCCTAGTTAAACCACTATCCTAAGTATAATTGACATTAATTGACATCAGTGGAGCATTAATTGACATCATCCAATCACACCTATGCCTACCTACAATCAAGGAGGCTAACTTATCCTTCTCCTACAGTCAAGGAGGCTAACTAGAGCACTCTGAAGGTGATCTGAGTGATATTAATGCACCTAATTGCTAACTAGTGATTACAATTATTTCAACCAGTCACTTAAGGCACCTCCTCTCATTAAATATATTATTTAATGATTATTTATTATTATTTAATGATATGGAGTCAACAGGGGTGCCTCCACCAACTTCTGATGATCAGTTCAGCTTCAGTTAACCTCATCGGGGTTCATTGAAGTCATTGAAGCACTAGCACTTGATGGTTGGCTTTCTATGACATGTGTTTGATCTCTTTCAGTTGAGATTCAGTCATTTAGTGCACTCCGGCTTCAGTTAGGGTTTGGTGAGTCAATTAGGGTTTTGGTCAAGTGGTTAACTAAGTGTGAACCAATGGCTTATAGTCAGTTAAGCTAGACTCACTCATTGAATTCGAATGAACTCCTTAGGTATTCGAATTCCTCATTGATTCAAGCTATTGCTTGACATTGTTATTGTAACTATTCATTGTTTATTGAATATACAGAGAGGAAACCATTCTGGTTCCGATTAACACCATTTATGAGTTATTTGTTGATTATTTGTTGATGAGATTGATTATTTGTTCCTAGATCAATGTGCAAGATTAATACCTGGAAAGCTAGATGAGGTGACAACAACTTAAGGAACCTGTTCCTCCCAACCAACTCCTAGAGAAAAGCTAGATTGCAATTCTCAGGACCCCCGAGCTTGTCTCCTGGTCCACCTGGTAGAAGTACTGGGTAAGAGATGTAGTTTAGTAATCCTCTGCAACTCTACTGAGTGTTCAGGAGTGAATCGATTTTGCATGCAATAGTATGAACTCAACTTAGAATAGCTGCACTAGTTCAAGTCTTCAACACTTTTCCACTCAAAACATACTTCAACTAGTCCCCTCCATCGAATTTTCTTGTGCACTTCAATCACTTAGAATATTCACAAGTCCAGAATGAGTAGCCTCAGTTGTCTTCAATGGGAAGTTTTATTAGCATGCCTAGGTATTTTGGGTCAGTTTTCACTTAATGAGCCACGTACTCTTGTTCCACTTTCTTGGGGAACATGACCACAAAAATAGGGAAGTTTCCACCTGCAACAGCTAGAAGTAGTTTGAGGATGTTGCCAAGTGTCAATCTGCTCTCAACCCAGCCTTCTCCGCCAAGTGACCAGTAAAACACTCATTTAACAGCTTCCCTAAGCTTTTGTCTCATATTTCATTTATTTATTAATTAAATATTCAGTAATTACATTCAATTATCCTTGACCCCACTTGGTCATTAATTACAAACTTTATAATAAAATATATCATAATGTTTCTTAAAACATAATTTTTTTTGCAAATTGGGGCATGTGACAGCATATAATACCTTCCCTTGCTGAGAGAGAGTGTTAAATGTATAACATCAGGAGTCATTCTCCAAACCAGTCTTGCAGAGCCAAGATTAGGACCTTTAGTTATAAAGGTTATCCTGAGTTGGATTGAGGTACTTGGAATAGATTCTTAGGGTGAACTTAAGGATGACTGAGCCTTTAGTTATAAAGGCTATTCCTCATGTGTTAAGGTGGATACTTTGATTTATCAAAGTTATGATGTTGTAAATTCTTGTAGTACAAGGCTCCGGAGTTGTGAGAATATCAAGTCATGATTCTCATGTGGACCTCCAGTCATAGTAGGTACCCATGGGTGGACCTCCATTTATAGAGGTGGAATTGTGAGTATATCAAGTCATGATTCTCATGTGGACCCCCAATTATAGTGGGTACCCTTGGGGTGGTCCTTCAATTATAAAGGCGGATGCTTTGCATGTTGAAACATCAATTTTATGTGATGTATTACTAACCATGGTCACTGATTGCTATTAAGTCTCCTTTAGAGATTTGCTACCTCTAGAGTGAATCACTTTAGCATATGACTATATGGTCTGAGAGTAATATACTATCATCATAGCATGTGGCAATTCTTCTGAGTAACATGTGATACGATATATAATTAATGTTAACACATATAGACCATGCAGTAAGATAAAAGATAAATAAATAAGCATAAAGAAAAAAGAGAATTTGAATTGCCTAAGAAATGATTAAATGAACTTGAATTATTGAGCTTCAATTAAAGACTCACTGTGTGCTTCAGTTAATTAAAGAACTCACAGTGATCACTCCAAAGTAAATCGGCCAGCTTGATTCATTTAATAATAGTTAACTAAGTGTTAAGAAAGATGGACTAGTTAAGTAAAGTGTTTATACTTTAGTTAAGCTAAAATATGACACTTACATTAATCAAAAGATGACACTTTGGTTATAAAGGTTTTTGCATGATGACACTTGAGTTAAAGCACCATGACACTTATGTTAGCCTGTTGACTAAGTGATCAAACATTCAGTTAGATGTTGAAGGCATTCTGATGTCAGTTAGGCATTAGTTAATGTCAAAGATGAAAGACATGGAACATATGTTGTGCATGATGAAGAATCCAATGTACCAGATCAATTAACTTTGAAGGAATTTCATATTGTGATGGATTGGACACATCCTATGATGCATGCATTCACTATTGTTTACATGGGAGTGGTTTTGGCTTGTTATTAATGTGTTGGGCACATGACAAGTTCATTACAGTTGATCTCTATTCTCTATTGCTCAGTGTTCAAGCTCTTATCGAGCAATATTCTAATGTGTAAAATTCATTCTTTGCAATCTATCTATACTCTAAAGAATTGCTAGTTTTTCATCCTTATTATTGTGAGGGTTTTCCCATGGTACATATTGTGTCGTGGATGAATTATTTGTGTGATTGAATGATTTGGTGATTCATGTGTTCAATATTTCATTAATAAAGGTTTAAACTTCAAACTCTTCATATTTGCTTAAAAATTAACATTCCTCCCATTGAATTGTTTGGTCCTTTAGTCTGTTGAGATTATTTAAGAAGTGCATAATAGTTGAAAACCGTGTTTGAGGGATGAACGGAATCTGAGATGAATTGACCAAGTTTTGAATTCCTTCTTCTTGTAACTAGGTAACATTGAACTTAAATGGAGACAGAGGTTTTTTTATGTGCCCTCTAATATCCATACAGACTAGATAGTAATCTAAAACTCCCCTTCTTCCAACCCATGTTTTTATATTGTAGACTTATTGTAACAAACCCTCATTAATGAGATTTCTATCTAGCCTTTTGGTGATGAACTGATCATCTTAGTGCATATTAATCCAAGTAGGCAATAGATTTACCGGGTCCATATTTAATAAGGATGCTTCTTCAAGTTTACTCGAGAAAAATCACAAAGTGGGTCTTTAATGGTAGATTTTCCCCAAGTCTATGTATCTCCAATAGAAAAATTGAGATCTCCTACAAGGATGAATCTATCTATTTGATGAAACCCTGCTTCATATGGATTTTTCCAATATTCAATTCTATGTGTATGAGGTCCACAAATATATTGAATGGTTAAAGCAAACCTGATATCTCTAGAAGGAAAAAATGCTCCCAGGCTGGATGAGATACCCTAGTTAGAAATACAAGAAAAGGATATACTCTGCCAACGTGTAACAAGACCTCCGGAATTCCCTTGCGCATCAATATAAATTAACTCCCATCCCTGTAAATGAGACTTTAGTTTAGATATAATAGAACCACCAAAAGATAAGGATTCCTGTAAGAAAAGAATGTCAATATTATGTCAAGAAACCATCTGCTTTAGGGACAGTTTTTTTGAGGGGTGCCCTAGCCCCTTAGTATTAAGTGAGATGCACAAAATTAAATAACCTCTGCACTAGGGGTGTGTTCTAAGTCCCCTTTACAGTTCTTTGTCTACCACTTCTAACATTTAGAGTTTCTTGTGTTCTGCTAGAGGCTGGTTGGCATACAACCCTTGATCTCATTGGATCCCCTAGATGAATGCTTGAAAACACCTTTCTCAGAACCAAATTTAGTACCATAATTTATGATAGAATGAGGCCTAAAATGGTACCTCATAGTTGATTTAGCCTTGGATACCAACTTAGTCTTGTTGAACGACAAGGATTTTTGCAACACTTTCAGTTCCTAGCTAGATTTCAACTCAATAAATAAATCATTGTTGCATGTATATCTGGGAGTAGGGAGGATCTCCTCCAAAAAATACTTCAAATATAAAGGTCTGTCTCTAGTGGTAGGAAATAGATATTGTGGGTCAGGGGGATCGAAAGAAACCTTTCTAGGGCAGGTAATGTAAATGAGAGGAGGAGATAGGGAAACCGAAGCAGTATAGAGTTCAAGGGAAGGATGTATAACGATAGGAGAGTATAGGTTACGGGGAGTCTGAAAAGTGGGAGTCAATATATTAGAAACCAATGTTCCACCAACGACATCAAATGGTCCAACTGATTCCTCGAGTAGCTTAGAAGTATTCCCTTTTCATTGATAGAAGTTTGTTTAATGGATCCGAGTCAGTCTGGTTAAGGAAAAGAACAGAGGTCTTAGGGAGAGGGAAAAATAAGGAGGGTATGGTAGATGAGATATGTGGTTTAAACCCATGCATGTAATTCCTAGGGGGATTAACACTCAAACTTCCATAAAACCCTGTATGAGAAATGATAGGGTAGAAAAAATGCTTCTTAAATAAACTTAAAGGTCTAACCATTGGACGATAAGTATTAGAAAAATAAACGTGCATTCTGTATCTACATGGGTCTCATAATCCTGTTCAAGAATATCCATCAATTTTGAGTACAGGATACAAAAAGGAGTAGAAGATATAGGTCCACACCTATTCACAGAATGTAGACCGTTGGATGTGAAAGGAGGGGAAGCAACTTCAAATCTTAGTTCATGCTGAGGTATCATTATACCTCTAGGAAGATGTTCATATTAATATCCAGTACCTCCATACTCTTCATCATAGGATCTCCAACAATTTTAGACTGATATGTTTCTCACTGTAGCTCATTTGAACCTTTTCGGAGTCTGTAAGAAGTGGTAAATTCTTTGGGGGAGCCTTCTAATGGTCTAATATTTGACATCCATTCATATATGAAACAATCATGACTTCAAGTCCTATATTTGTTTTCCTTATTTTTTTGAGAATGGCAATAGGTAGATCTGCACAAGGTGTCCATATGTATGTCACCTGTTACATATGAAAGGTAGACCTATGTAGTCCAAATCTTGGTGATATGTGTGATTTCCTTTTGATGTTAGGATCTTCTTTGGTAGACCATTCCTAATATCCAAATCAACAATAATTATTGCAATTTCCAAATTGCATGTAGCTTCAAATATGTTGTTTGCTACAATAAATTTGCTGAGGGGGGCTCTAATGAGTGAAAAAATTCCACTGTTCATAATTCTAGAGGGAGTCATGGAATTTTGACCCAGGTTCGATGTGAGTATATTTTCTCCCATTGACCGTTAAAGGTTGGAACCCATCTTTTATCCATGAATGCTAGATTTCCCCACATCCAAATGCCTTCAATAATTTTTTTAATGTCTTTTGATGTTTCGAGGATGGCTCAGAGACATCCTTTTGACAATGTGAAACACTTTGGTGGGTATTAAAGGAAGCTCCATTGCGTAACAACACAAATCTTGAAGGTAGGCAGAGCCATATTATTGTTGCGGAATATGCCAACAATGGAAGTCTCATACATAAACAAAAAATCATACATTTGGATATATTCTCCCAAAGTAAGATTTACTTCTGGTTTCTTCTTAACATATCCATGTCTATTTCTACGATTTCTAGAGACAACAACCCCTAGGTCATGTCCCTTTTTCCATTAAATGTTCTCCATGATATAGGTTAGGATTATTTCCCAGGACAAGATGACCGAGATCTTCTTCTAGAATCAATTGTGAGGGGATACCTCCATTCTCTAATACATTGTCAGGATAAGCACACCTTTTGGTTACATATGCAGTGATGATTGATTCGCACCCTAGGTTCAGAGGGTTTTTTAATAAAATTAGTTCCTCCAGTGATTTGCATATCAAGAATCCCAAGCCTCCCCAATAATTAATAAAGAGGTCTCTAGTAACAATGCACCCATGATAAAAGCTGACGGTCCCACCCTACAACAAGACCGTCCTCAGAAAGGAGAGAAAATAAATGGTATAAGTGAAGCATGACGCCAAAAATAGTCTTGTGCAAGACACCTACCCATTTTGCAATCTAATAAAAGGATAAATAGACAAAGGCATGGATCCCCAGACTGTCAACATATGGCAGACGATGGAAATAGAGCATTGTTGTCATCTTCTCAATTTATCCATTGTTGTCTCTTCTCCTGAGAACCCTAATCTTAACAGTTGTGTGTCTTCTCCCTTCCACAAATACTCCTAGGTAAAACACCTAACCATTTTGCGGTCTAATAAGAGGATAAACAAACAAAGGCAAGGATTTCGTAATGCGAGCCATCAACATATGTCAAATGATAGAAATAGATAACTATCATTGTCTTCTCAATTTCACCATTGTTATCTCTCCTCCTAAAAACCTAACCCTTAATAGTTGCAAATCTTTTCACAATACTATCATCTTGGAACCACAATCTTCTCTTAAGAATATTGATATTAACCTCATAAAAAAAAATGACACTATTAATGTGCATCATCCTCTTTGAAGAATGTATCCACTTCCTAACTATTCTAAAGTAATGAATACTATTGTGATTTTTGATGTGTCAACTTCAAATCAAACATTACACAAAACAAAATCCATGATGTGGCATTGTACCAACAATTGGTAACAATGATTGCTATAAGATGAAAGTTATAGATAAAAAACACCATTTTGTTTTTGAAGTAGTAGTCTTGGCTCTTTAACATCTTCTTAACATATGACCTCTTCCTCAAATCTTCATACAACCACTAGTCTACTATGAGAAGCCAAACCACATCAACAAAGATAACTTTTGTCTTGACAATTGTGCATGTGATCACCGTTGATTTTTAGATCTATTGAGTTACATGCCATTTGTTTAAGAATCACAACAATGCCCCACCCCCCCTCCCCTCCTTTTTTTTTCTTTCTGTTAACATTAACTAAAAGCATAAAATACATATTTCAGTTTTGTCCTCCCACAATCCAAACTTGCTGGTTAATACTAGCCTAAAGCAAAGTCAACTAACATTAAAATCTCACAGCTACACCGACTACTCATATGTCCATAATATCTTACATAGTACAAATCATAGAGGGCATTTTGATTATGTACTTGATGTATGATTCTTTTCCTTTACTACCCATAAGTCAAAACCACAAACGTTGGTTATGCTATGAATTAGCTATTTCCAAATAAAGAGATTATCCTTCTCATTTAATAAAAAACAAAACACGTATGTTGAAGCTAAGGTAAACATATTTGTTTTTATATGAATATGCATTTTTATTTTTTTCAAATACATATTTAAACAACTCAAATTAATGAAAGAGCTTTCACCTCATAAGAATTCATCTTGATTATGGGAGATCCCCATTAATTATGCCATAGCTAAATACTATACTATTTGTATGCAAATTGACTATTTACTTAAAACTAAAATATTGTGTATTTAAATAATAATAAGTCGTGTTGGGGTAAGTATCCTATTTGTTACAATATGAACCACACTCTATTGGTTAAAGGAAGGAATAACAACGATACAAACACTTAATAATTGAATTACAAAACGTCTATCCAATGCTACTAAACATAATACCAAATCATTAAAACTGATAGTTGATCACCAACGTTCACTCTAGCGATCACTACCCGATTGCCAAGCAACCCATAAGCCAATTATACCAATAACTTGTTACTTAGAAAGGTTGAGATGTCTCCTTAGGGGAACCTGCTCTTCTAGCCTTATCACAGTGAGCCATATCTCATTAGGAATTTGAATTCAAGTAATGAGTGTGAAATTTACCTTCTCACCATTCTCACCATTCAACCTATAAACATAATAATTAATATCTAATTTTAAAAATAACAAGTTGTATCACTTTCTCCAAATCACCCCATTGTTTCACTTTCTCCAAATACCCTCAAAGATTAAAAATCCTCATAAATATTAAAAAACTTATTAATTCTCACCAATAAATCTAACCCATTCAACTTACCCCTCACCTATGTTACAAAATAATTCCACATAAAAAGAAAGATACATGCCCCACCCTTTTGTAAGTGCATGGGTCCACATAGACATCTGCATCAAAGGGATATCTCTAAGATTAAAAATCCTCATAAAAATTGAACCCACATAAAAAAAACTTATTAATTCTCACCAAAAAAATCTAACCCATTCAACTTACCCCTCACCTATGTTACAAAATAATTCCACATAAAAAGAAGGATACATGCCCCACCCTTTTTAAGTGCATGGGTCCACATAGACCTGCATCAAAGGGATATCTCTAATGGAATAGACAAGCCGTTGTCACATGTATGAGCAAGTTGGTGAGTTAGGCCCACTTGGAAATGTGGTATATTGCAAATTTTTAAGTAAGGATAGGCCTCTTTGCAAGCTTATGCATTAGGTCTAACGAGACTCACGGTAAAAAGCTAAAAGACATTTTTTCTATGAAGGGCATATACCTCCATAGCACATTAAACGAATTAGAATCTAGTAATGAATAGTTTTATCATTTCATAATATTTTATTATGTGTTTATGAGAAATGGGATATTATAATTAAGAATCTAGTAATGTCATTTCATAGTATTTTATTATGTGTTTATGAAAAATGGGATATTATGATTATATGTAATGAAATTTGGTGTTTAAATGAGAATGGTATAAAGTAAGAAATATGTTATTAGTCTTAAAAGTTTGTTAATTTAGTTATTTATTTTTAACACGGAAAATATGAATTTTTGTTATTAATTTAGTTAATTATTTATTGAGGTGTATATGATTTTTTTGTTTGTTAGAATCTCTTTGACTTGCCGAAGTGGTATTTGGTCTAAGAAATCAAGGTCTAATGCATCTAAGGAGTCAAAACCACTCTTGTACCCGACCAACCCTCAACCTCTTAGATTTTGAGTGTATCTAAACAGTCGAAATCACTCTTGTTTCCGACCAACCTTTTAGATTTTGGGTGTCTCTAAAAAGTCAAAATCACTTTGTAC
The DNA here is from genome assembly GCA_001517045.1 of Pseudotsuga menziesii. Taxonomy (NCBI): domain Eukaryota; kingdom Viridiplantae; phylum Streptophyta; class Pinopsida; order Pinales; family Pinaceae; genus Pseudotsuga; species Pseudotsuga menziesii. Next base: position 316,959 of record LPNX011210146.1, read on the forward strand.
CCAGCCAACCCTCAATCTCTTAGATTTTGGGTTAATTTTACACCCTACCAACCCTCAACCCGTTGGATTTTGGGTGTATCTAAGCAATCAAAATCATCCTTATACCCAACCTACCAATCCTAAAGCCTTTCCATTTTGAATATCTCCTCCAAACATATTATTCCTAAAAAAAAATTAAACTATATACCCATCTATCTTAAAATCCTTATGAAAAAATTATATAAATAAGACCTTTAAGTACTAAATCTAAACAATTCTATACACAAATCTATCATGTGTTTTTGATCTGTCATTGAATCTTCAACTAGACCAACGACAAAAGTGGAATCTATCTTTCAAAGCCACGAGGCTAACGGCAAGCGACAACTATCGGCGAATTCGACGGTGCTCTCGGTGCCGGATCTTGCGATAAATCAGAGTTCAACTTTATCATCATTTGCGTGAAGAGTATATCTGTGAAAGGTAGAGCAGAAATCGTTTGATTTCTCGAGCTTTCGCTCCTACCAGGAGCGGAGTGCTCACATTTCGATTTTGTACTTCTATTCAACTGCCTGAGTTTCGGTCGTGCGACCTGGAGCGAGTGCTCACAGTTTGATTTTGTACTTCTATTCAACTGCCTGAGTTTCGATCGTGCGACCTGATGTCGAACCCATGGGGGCCGGGTGGATGGGCAGAGGAGGCCGACCGAGCTGAGGCCGAGCGGGCTGACGCGGAGTCCGCGGCCACAGCCAAAGCCAAGGAAGCTGCGGAGAGCGGCAGCTCGGCGGTGGCTGGTGGTGGAGATGGGAGTTTCCCGAGCCTCAGAGACGCGGCTGCGGCTGGGAAGTCGAAGAAGAAAAATAAGGGCCAGACTTTAACGTTTTCCGAATTTGCCACAGGGGTATTTGTTGGCCCGGGCGGGCGGAACCGTAGTGGCGGGGCAGCGTCGGCGTCAGGATCCAAGGGCCTGACGACTGATGAACTGATGATGCTGCCCAAGGGACCCCGGGAGCGCTCTGGTGATGAGCCGGATTATGGCGGCTCCGGGCGGCTCGGTGGTGGATTCCGTGACTATGGGAGCAGAGTCGGGGGAGGAGGAGGTGGAGGAAGCGGCGGGAGTTTCAGAAACGAGGGGGACGGGCAACGAGGTTCGGACAGGAGACCTTTTGGCGGGGGGTTTCATGATGACAGGAAGTCACAAACCAGGGTTAATGATTTCGAGCCCTCGAGAGCTGATGAAGTGGACAATTGGGCCACGGCGAAGAAAACAGCTCCTCCGCCTCCGGTGAATTCCTTTAACAGAAGCAGCAGGGAGAGGTATGATACCGGTGGACAGGCGTCCAGGTATGATGGAGGTGGGCAGGGGTCCAGAGCAGACGAAGTGGACAATTGGGCTTCCGGGAAGAGGCCTGGATTGGGCGATTACAAATCTGGATCGTTTGCGTCTATGGGCGGCGAGCGATGGGGTAATAGAAAAGGGGAGGGCTTTAGTTCAGCTGGGGACAGAGACCGGGAAAGGCCTAGGCTTAAATTGAATCCGCCCAGTCGATCCAGGAATGATGGACTGTCGGCAACCCCTTTATCAGATGCTCAACAGGTCGATGCACCAAAGCCCCTTTTATCTGACGATCCACAGGTCGATGCACCAAAGCCGAGGCCGAATTCGAAGCCGAATCCGTTTGGATCGGCTCGGCCCCGGGAGGAGATTTTGACCGAAAGGGGCGAGGACTGGAAGAAATTAGAATCTGAGATTGAGAGTAGGAGCTCTAGTCGTCCTACAAGTTCCCAGTCTAGCCACCCTCAAAGTCCTAGTCTCAATGATGCTTCCGCCCCTCAGGTTCGTCCAAGAGTTAATCCCTTTGGAGCTGCGAAGCCGCGGGAAGTTTTGCTGGAAGAAAGGGGCAAGGATTGGCGCAAAATTGATTTTGAGCTGGAGCATCGCGGTGTAAACAGGTTTGATCTGAATTCCTACATTCTCTTGTTCTTTTTGTTGAATATGATTTTTGTACGCCTGCGTGCGGTGTAAACAGGTTTGATCTGAATTCCTACATTCTCTTGTTCTTTTTGTTGAATATGATTTTTGTACGCCTGCGTGTCTGCCTTTCTTTGTACATGTTTTCAGAATTGCATGCTGTTTAGTATTTGTCAGTTGATCAATCTTTGCTGGAATGGCTCTATAACTTTTTTTTGGTTAGAAAGAACATTGTAGAACTAAAATACCAGAGGGGCTGTGGCCCTATTTATTTTCCCGAAACTAATATGAAATCTGAATCTAACATGGCACTAATCTTTTTGCATATCCTTTCATTTTACTTGTGCATCTTTTTGCATATTCTTCCATTTTACTTGTGCATGTAATATTAATGTACCTTTGTTTTTATTGGCATGTGCTTCGTTTTTACCTTAGTTCCTTTTTTCTTGGCAGGTTGCTTGATCTTCATCTTAAGCATCAAATATTATTTCTGAAATCCTTGTTTTTGCATTTGACATTTTTCTTCCTCGAGACGATCATCCTTATTTGCCTTGCTCCTCAATGTGTGAAAATCCTGTGCATATGTACTCTCTTGTATTTTGAGATATGGGCGGAAAGCGCTCTCTCTTTCTCTCTGGATACTTTCTATTCAGAATTTTAATGTACTTCACAAATTGATATGAAGACTTTTCCACCTCCTAGAAAATTCTTGTGAAAGGATTTGCATTTGTTGTTGATCTGATACCAGTTGGATTTAGTATTTCCTTTGTCGCATTGTACTCTCTTCTATTTTGAGATATGGGCAGAAAGCGCTCTCTCTTTCTCTCTGGATACTTTCTATTCAGATTTTTAATGTACTTAACAAATTGATATGAAGACTTTTCCACCTCACAGAAAATTCTTTGTGAAAGGAATTTACATTTGTTGTTGATCTGATTCCAGTTGGATTTAGTATTTCCTTTGTCGCATTCTTCAGTTGTATGGTGCATGCTATGCTAAGTTACTAACTAGTACCCTTTTTCCAGATCTGAGACAGAGGAGGAGCGGAAGCTGAAGGAAGAAGTGGATATTCTGAGGGAGCTTGTGAAAAATCCTACAGAGGATGAAGCTCAAGTGAAAGAGCTAGCGCTAAAAGAAAAACAGTTGGAACGGTTGACCAGAGAATTGGATGATCAGGTCCGGTTTGGGAAAAGAGGTGGGGATAGCAGACCTGGATCCCGTTCAGGGCTTTCGGATGGTGGAAGGAGCCATGATTCAATGGAAAGGCCTATATCACGAGGTGGGGAAGGTAGGGTGGTGGCAGATGTATGGATGAGTTCTAATGAAGGTCAGAGAGGGGTGCATGCTGACCGGGAGAGGAGTTTTCAGCAGAAAAACAGGTTTGTCAACTTTGTTAGGTGCATACTATGGTACCTTTGATTACTGATCTCATGTTAATTTGGAATCCTGCAGGTAAATTTCAGCTGTTACTGACTCTACTATTGGATACTCTGGTCACTTGCAGGTTGAGTTCGAGAGAAAGATGGTGAATACTGTCTTCCAATGTTTAAATGTTCATCAAATAGTCGAGTGAAATGCCCCCATAGATAGGTGATATGTTATTTATTGATATGTCTTGTGATTCAGAATTCTTTCTAGGTGGAATTTGCTTACTAAACAAATCTAAGTTTAGCACTTTGAGGGTTGCAGTGAAGACTCACTGAACGAAAAGTTGTGTATTTCAGTGATGGTCGGAGCCCACTATTTTGTAAATGAACAATTGCTTGTTGTTCTCAATTCTAATTTTGTAAAAGTGCCCTTCTGGTTTTGTTGTCTGTATTTACTGGGTTGATGTGTTCTCTTGTTAACATATCTGTGACATTAATTTGTGTTGTATTAATCGATTCTATAATTGTTGGCAGCTTTGCAGTTTATTTCTATTCTGTAAATTTTCTCAGGTTCTGCATTGACGCTAGATTGAAATGTACTCTCCATCAAATCTTCCATTTAATTTTTATACTTGTAGATAATCTCATGTAACGTCCTCGACCCTTCGACTGACGAAGATTAGCTACCATACCTTAACTATCTGGGCAACTAGCCCCACGAACATGTACATACATAAAAACTAAAATGCTTTGAAGTAAAACATGCAGAGATGCATAATTATTCAGCTGCCCTTATAGTTAATGGTATGGTAGCGTCCTCTTCGTCGGTCGGAGGACGTTACATCTCATGTTTTGTGTATATATTTAGTTCAATGTGTAGGAAGGCTAGTATGTGATTTTCATTTTTCAGTGGCTATTAACTTATCACTGATTTAAGTTGGAGATAATGGCATGATGTTCAATGATGTTTGTCAATTAGGGGTCATAATTAACAAATGCTTTACATATTTTGATTGATATCATTTTTTTCTAGCTTTTTAGACTGATTGGTAGAAGGCAGTATACTTTGCACCTAAATAGAGAGATTGTGAACAATTAGTTGCAGTATTTTGATTTGTTTGACTTATCGGGCAAAGTGGTGCTTGTCTCTATCTATTATTGCTATATTTCCTTCAACATTGAGCACTTCTCTTGAAGTCATCTGTTTAGACAACCCATATTCTTCTGTGTGTTTTAGCATTTTATGCCCATTTTGGAACTTGGAACTGTTTGCCAATCAATTCACAAATCATTTGCAGATGAATATTTGTGCGTGTTATATTTTCATAGCGACAGAGAGAAAGTTATCCCTTCCCTTATCAGGTAGATGAACATTTGTGCGTGTTATATTTTCATAGCGACAGAGAGAAAGTTATCCCTGCACTTACCAGAAGGCCGGAGGGGTTTCCACGACCCAAAACCGGATCTCCTCATGTAAAGTTCCCTCAACTTACCATTCACCCAACAGGCAGTGGACTGAGTATTTCTAATTTTAAAATTTTAAAATTACACTTTTGACAAGTCAAGATTTTCATCCAAGAAGCTTAAATGGAAAGTTCAAGACCTTAAGCTACTTTGATTTCTTGACTGAGTATTTCACGGGCCTCTCCTAGTCTTCAAACGATCCAGAGCCCAATATAGGTGCTCTTGCAACAGAGAGTATAATATTGGGTTTGAACTTATTTTTCGTGTTCATGATGCAAGATTTATGAAGATCATGATCTCACCTTATATTAATCACGGCCTTCCATTTGCCCAAGGTTCTACCGGCCTGTTAAAGCAGTCCAGTGAGTATGCTTGGAAATTTGCAAATGATCACTTGGCAAGCGGTAGGCATCAATTTTCCTTCTATTGTTGTATCTGCCCATCTCCGTGATCCCAGATCTCCCATAGAAAAGAGAACTTTTAGTATGGTGATTTATCAAAATTGTTTTTTTAGGTTCAATTCTCTCCCCTTGTTGATTGAACATTGGTTCGTGAGATTTGGAGCTTTGCTAGCACTATACTTGGATTATAGATTATAGTTATATTTATAAATTATAGATTATACTTGTAAGGATTATAGTTATATTTATGCATTGATTATGGCATTTTGTTTAGCTGCTTGGTTAATGGAGCTATGTGTTTACTTCTAGTGGATTCATGGTATAATTTTGGTAATGTGCTTCTTGTTGATTACTTAGTTTTGATGTGGATTTAGAGTTGTTTATGAGTAGATTGTTAGTTTTTTTTAATGTTGATTTAGGGATGTCTACCTTGTTTGGTTGCTACAAATTGATATTGCAATCCAAATGGATAAACGAGACATTGAGGTATTCACATTCATAGATATAATTAAATGGATAAATAAGACATTGAGATATTCATATTCACAGACATTGAGGTATTCATATTCACATTTAAATTCTATTATACTTATGCGTCTCGGGTGGTCTGAGATGGTAGACCCACCATCCCAACCAATAAAAAATACATAAATGTCTGAGATTGACATCACAAAAAGTCCCTACTTCAGGTGGAAACCAAGCCATAAACATATATTCGTTAATTGTATTGTTTAGTGAAAATTTAAACGAGAGACTGGTAAAGAAACAAAAACAAAAAAGTTGGAAATAACAAGTAGAACTCGTGGGTGGTAGAGCTAGCTGCAAGGTCTTCATTAGCATTCTACTGAGGGGGAAGCTCCTCCAGGATGGGGCAACCACCCTGAAAGTCATCATCAGAGCTCGAAGCTGGTAATTTAACCAGGAGAGGAGAAGACTTGCAAATGGGCTCCTCACTGTTGTGATCCCAGTTGTTGAGCAGAGGCCCTATGGTTGAAGGAATTGAGAAAGGAGCACTTATTGGCGCTTCCTGAACCAAAGTTGAGCCTCTCTCCATCGATCGTCCTCCAATTGCGTTGTTGCTCCCTACCTCCTTGGTGCTAGCTCTGCGTTGACCACTAGCTAGGTGCTTCCAGGCAAAAGTGGTGTCCAACCCATTGCGCTGGTCAAACAATTCAGTTAATTTGGACTTTTGACTTTGTCTTGTTACTTTGTGATTTGATTTTGTTCAACATTTTGAGAGTTTGTTGCCTTTGAAATTGTATCTTAATTGTTCCTTCTAATCTAGTTTGACAATCTTGACAAAGGTAGGAATTGAGCTTGATGGTTGTTGTATCTATGCATTTAAGGCTGACTGTGAGTATTTGAGGTTGACAACATTCCTTTTAAGATTGACTATAAGAATTTGGTCTCAACAGTATTGAATGTAAGTGTTAACCTTGACTTGTTTGGTTTGTTGAGTTGTGAGAAGGTTGGTCTTGATTTCTTTGGCAAATTGTATTAAGTGATATTGACCTAATTTGTTTGGAAATTTGTATAAAGTGGACTTGACCTAATTTGTCTAGAAAGTTGTGTAAAGTTGACCTAATAGAGTTTAGCAAGTTACCTAAAGTTTGTCTTAAATTAAGTTGCTTACGATTTTGAATAGGGTTGATTGAAAGTGATTGATTTGTTGGTTGATTGAGAATGATCTTGTTGGTCAAGTCTCTTATCTTCTTGATTGTATGGTTGAGATTTTTTTGTTTAAACTACCAAGTCTTTCTGGTTGGTTGAGTTGATTAGGATTGGATAAGTTATTGTATTGGTTGTTGCTTGATGAGTTGTGATTGTACTATCTTAACCCTATCTTGACCAAGTGAGAAAACAAGTTACCTCATGAGCAAAGCGTTGTTGTGGTTAATGACAAGTTCATAAAGATAACAATAACCTTAGATATGGTTTTATAGGCTAGGTTCATAAAGATATTGCCCTGAAACCTTCAAAAGTTTTAGGTCTGGTCTTTTTTTGGCACAAGGGCAAGGAATGTGGCATTGGTTGCCCCTATGACATGGCCTTTGAATATGGATTTCTCTAGTACATCAAATAAACTAGGCCCCATAACATCATGAAACTAAAGATAGAATTCAACTAGCCAACCATTCGGTCTCGAGCTTTTCAATTTAGAGATTATTTTAAGCACACTCATCAGTTCTACCATAGTGATAGGAGCATCCATATTGTGGCTCTCATCCTCAGAGAAGATTTGAGGATAACGTTGAATGAGATCCATCTCATTGAGGATGGATGTAGTCTTAGGATCAGTGAACAATTGTTGAAAATAATAGAGTCTTAGGATGTAATAATAGAGTCTGCTTTTAAATCAACCATTGTTTATTTGTGCCACGAAAATATAAATAATGATAGTCTTCTAACAAACAATGGTATTTCTTGTGTGTATCTTTGAAAATTCATAAAATCAACTTCAAGTTGATGGCAATAATCTATGTGTGATTTCTAATTCATCATGCTTCTTTTTAATCTAAAAACCTAGTAATTCCATAGCCGATCTTCATGCATATCACACCTCCCCCAAAGAGAGTGCAAGAATTGAGATATACATCACACAATTCTTTGTGAGTGAAATTATGTTTAGATGTCCTTAACAAGCTCGATGGTAAAAACCTTACTCATTTCCCATAATTGAAGATCTTCTTCATTAGTTGAAAGGGGAAATATATTTCACCACGCTAAATCTTGGTTCAAGCTATCACCAAGGGTGTATGGAATTCAATGATGTCTAGAATAAAGTTTAAAACAAAGTTTGGTCTCTTTGAGTGATTGGTCATTCCTTTTAACCTCACAAACGTACTTGCAACTTTCATGAGATCATCAATGGAATCTTCTGACTACATCTTGACAAGTTTGCAATGATCTACTTAGATGGCATTTTGGTTTTCAATAAGAGTTGGTCACATCATTTGTAGTGTGTGCACTATTTATGTTTTGAAGGTTGTCCTACTCCTACCAACATTATTGATTCCAATATTTTCTTAGGAGATATTATTTATGAAAGAAAATTCATCGGCCGTTATTCACACACTGCGCACTAACTAAACCAACACAGAGATGAAAGACTCTTCATTCGACTTGTCATTTTGAATGAGTATTTTAGAAGTTAAAATATGCTCTTTTCCTTGCAATGGTGCTTTCACTTATTGAATTGTAATATCCTTTTGAGATGTTTTCAACTAAATCAAGACAAAGATCAATTTCTATAGAAAATTACTTCCACATTGCTTGTCAACTAAATCAAGGAAGTGATAAAAAACTCTTCATTGGACTATATTGACATGAGAAAATGTTCATTGTCAACTTAGGCTCAAATATGTGCCTGATTACTAATATAAAGATAAGAGTGATTTTTTAGAGTTTCAAAACCCTAAACGCAATAATATTCTATTGATAACCTATTATAAACCTATTATATAAGTAATCCTTCAAACAACTTCTATTGATAACCTATTAAATAAGTAATCCTTATATTCTAACACCCCCTCTTAAGGATTAACCTATTGAAAACAAAACTCATTGAAAGAAAACGTACCTAGGCTAAACAAAAAATACTATAAATAACATTCTTTAACCTATTCTTTGAAAATAGTTTTTGGACGAGTAAGACTCCTTCAAGTTGCTCCATATTCCTTCGAAAGGTAAATTCTCACAGCTATAGTATACGTTCTCAACATCATTGGAAACTATTTGTACATGAAATGTCTCATAACCATTGTAAATGTATGATGCCAAACTTCCATATCTTAAATATCCTTTAAACTATTACGAAACAATCCCATATGCATATCTCATAACCTCAGTTACTGAGGTATAGTTTTTCCAGTCCACAAACATCTTAAACTATTAAATACATATGTATTTTCCACTCCATCCCTTCATGTCTTCAAAGTGCAAGGGTGCTTTAGTGGGATCATCACCACGACCAGTGTCTAGTGGATTGTCAATAATAGCTACATCTCCTTGATAATTGTGACAACACATGATATGTGATCCATATTCTTGAATCCTAGTAAAAGAAAAGGTATATACTTAAATATAACACTGTTTGCAGAAAATAAAGCTAAAAGCTAGAAAGCAAAGGCTCCATGTGTTAGGCTGCAATAGAAACTATTTCTAAGTTTGTAGTCCATTGATAAATTAGAAAATCATTTTGTTTGGAAGACTGTTTCAAAGACCATCTTTGGAGATGGGAATATGAAATGTGTTCATTTCATTCATTGCTTGATTGATATTATTGATTGGTTGGTACAATGTATGGATAGAACAAAGCTTCTAGAAGGAAAATCTAGAAACAATGGTTCCAACAGATGCATAGGGGAGGGGAGGCTAATTTATGAGTTGAGATGTACATGGTAATGAATCACATATTTATCAAATCCCTGTGATTACAGTTTAGAGTTGAATATGTACAATAATAATTTCATGAATCAATAATCATTGTGAGAAGAACGCTTAGAGATCAATAATCATTCAATAACAACTTGAATCAGGAAGCATATATACGTTTTCAATAAAGAAACACGAATCCAAACATAAATCAAGAACCGTAGCTAGATCTTTGTTTTCCCATGTGCGCGTGTCTTCTTGTCTTCATTTTTCTTATCTTCTTGTGACACCATAGACGACTGATCTGATGAAAAAATCCACACAAAATTTCCATCAAAGATTTATCCATATTGATTTACGTTGATACCATATAAGAAACATAGACTTTGATACACAACATATACAACCATAATTATTAAATGTTGAGTTCTTACATACAGTATCGTTGATCTCTTTTATAGATATAGTAGGGTGTTGGTGTAAGATTAATTATTTCCTATTAGAGAGGAATGCATTTATAGATATCTCAACCATTATCCAACAACTTTTATTGATAAGTTATTACATAGGTAAGCTTTATATTCTAAGAAGAGAAGATTTCCATCCCTCTACATTATCAAATTGAAGATTTGTCTTCTCAAATGAAAGCTTCAACGTTTAAATTGAAGCTTTTCCTTCTCAAATGAAAACTTCCTTGTTATGGTCTATACTGGACTAGAAATTCCCCATGTAGTGTAAGTTTTGAGTAGGTATATGTCAAAACTAGGGAAGGAATGATGGACACCAATAAAGAGGGTCTTCAAATATTTGTGTAGCATTTACTATTATGTTATGTGATACAAATGAAGACTTAGACCTCACAAGGATATATATTTATATATATAATGTGGTTCGCAGCACTGAAGGTCGGTGCTCACTATGTCGATGGAAACCACACACACACACACACATATATATAATGTGGTTCATGGCTCCAAAGGTCGATGCTTGCTACGTCCATGGAAACCTCTCTTTCTTTTTGCAAGGAATGTAGGAGGCCGATTAATGTCGAAACATAGGGGCTCAACAGAGCATCATGCCACTTATAAGAATTGAACCTAGGTGGGGAGGTAAACAATCATTCCTCCCAACCGCACAAGCTACATCCAATGGACCATCCATTGGATGTAGCTTGTGCGGTTGGGAGGAATGATTGTTTCCCTCCCCACCTAGGTTAAATTCTTATAAGTGGCATTTATCTATCTATATATATATATCGATTTGTTGTGCAGATTGGGATGGAGATCTTAACTGCAAAATATAGACAAGTGGTTGTGTTTTTAACTTATTTCGTAGATTAATCAGTTGGGTGAGTAAGAGGCAAGGTGTAGTTGCAATGTTAAGTACATAATTTGAATACATGAAATTAAGGAATCCATGGTTGCAAACATTGTGTTCAAGCATTGGTTTGGTTTAGAAAGAAGAAAGAATAGGATGTGATACATCGACTTCATTTTTTGGGAAAAGAATCTTGCTTATAATTCCAAGACAAATCATATTAATGTAAAGTACCATTTTGTTAGAGACATGATTGAACATGATAGAGTATGGTTGGATTGTTAGGGTTAACCTTGATTCAGGAATGAGTCAAAGGTGGTTGAGGTCTAGCACATGGTATTTTTCCATGGTTTGTTAGGGTTAACCTTGAATTAGGAATGTGTCAAATGGAATTAACTTCTAGCACATGGTTTGGGAACATGGTTTATTATATCCCATGGTATTGTTGTCCCATAGTATTGTCCCATGGTATTGCATGTAAAGAATCCTTTCTAAGGCTTGAGGAGGCTCCATTGTAAAGTGTCCTAGAGGTGAGTGGTGGCTAGCTCACTTGGCTCGGCTTTGCCGATTTAGGTCAAGGGAGATAATAAATATATTATGGTGGTTTTTCCTTGTTTTGGGGTTTCCACGTAAATATGGCGTGTCTATTTTAAATGTGTTTCTATGTGGATTTGTGTCCTCATTAATTATTTATGTATGCTCATTAAATCCTAAGAACTGGTATCAGAGCCATGGGTCGACATTTAGATGTGCTAGTTGTGTTGTACTTTTTTTTTTTGTTAATTTTGGGGTACATGTTCAGTGGTACCTGACACCCTAAAACCATTTCTGGGTTCCTGGTTAGAATGTAATTTCCTCGGGTGCTAGGAGCACAAGATATCCCTCTTATTCATAGAGAAGGGATGTTGCATCAAGTGTGGAATGGACCACTAGGTAGGTATGAGGGTGTCAGGTGTACTTGTAGCCTACCGTGATATAGATTGGAGAGGTTGAGTCTTCGATTGCGGGAAGAATGTGAGATGGTTTAATATCAGTTGTGGGACTAAGATTGATGGACAAAGTATGTGAAGATAATTCCTAGAGAATGGTAGTTACAACGGTTGAGGACCCATGTAATCTGGTAGATGGATTCTTTTTATATGGACGTCAATGCCAAGGTTGAATACAAGTACAAAAGGATCATGGTAGAAGACAAGCAACAAGATGAGCATGGAAAAATGAGAGGATGAAGCAACAAATGGTGATGATGTAGTCACCATGAAGATACATGAAAAAAAAATAATGGAGCAGTTTGCATGTGAAAGGGCATATGGCTATAAGACCTGGTAAGGCATGCATACCCATGTTAACTCACTGGTAAAGTTTGGAGATAGACCTAGGTGACAGGGGGGTGTATGTGAGATTCCTCGGTAAAATTTTGAGGGGGGTTGGTGATTACTCCAAGTCAAGTTTAAAGGGGGTATTGTTAGGGTTAGCCTTGACTCGGGAATGAGTCAAAGGTGGTTGAGGTTTAACACATGGTTTGGGAACATGGTCTATTATAGCCCATGGTATTTTTCCATGGTATTGGTGGCCCATAGTATTGTACCATGGTATTGCATGTAAAGAAGCCTTTATAAGGCTTGAGGAGGCTCCATTGTAAAGTGGCCTAGAGGTGGGTCGTGGCTTGCCCACTTAGCTTGGCTTGGATGGTTTAGGTCAAGGGAGATAATAGATCTATTATGGTGGGTTTTCTCAGTTTTGGGTTTTCCACGTAAATATGACGTGTATATCTTAAATGTGTTGCTATGTGGATTTGTGTTCTCTCATTAATTATTTATGTATGCTCATTAAATACTAATATGGATAAGCCTTCATACCTTGAATAATGTTGCATATTCATTGAAAGAGTCTATTAGTGCTGAAAATTTCTCTGTGTGTATAAAATAGAAGGGCATTAGTATCCCTACTAGTTTCCCTTTTCCCCCTTGGTTCAAACAATACAACAAGCAGGGGAATGTTGGACATATGTTGTACTCTTTGTAGGTTCCCAATGAAAAGGGGGTATGGGGGGAAGGGTGATCATCCCCATGGTTGGTGGGGAACGAGGTTGATTCCCCCACTCCTCTGACAAGAAAATTATGGGTATATTTTTTGTTTGTTTAGAGATTTTTTCATCCAATGGTTTTTCGTCCCGCTTAAACTAATGCTAGTTAAAGAACTAGGGTTTTTTTCTAATTCGACTTAATGTATAAAGGTTTTGGATGCTATAATTTTTAAATAAAAAATTTAATACAAATGAGATAGAGAGTGGATAAACTCTCAGGTAGGATGGTTTTCTCGATTAAGGGTTTATAGGGGTTATCTCTATGTATCGTGTGTGCGAACCATTGCTAATACTTGTGTTTTAGATTTTGTTTGGTATTTATTTTCTTACAAAGGTTTATCACAATCTTCATCTACAAGCATCACCATCAATAACGATGTTTATACCATCATTATTTTTTTCAGGAACCTCCATGGATGAGAGATTGTTAATTCACTGCTTTATTTCTTCTTCTCCATTCCCTTAAATTCTGCTTGTACTTTTACTCTTGGGTTTTCTTTGTTTCTTCATCTTGTATCCTTTGGTAAATTTTTTCGTCATCCTATTTTATATTTTGTTCTTCTTATTTTTTCTTTTGTGCTTCTACTACTGCTTCAGTTTTCAACATTTCTTAGATTCTATTTCAACCTTGTTTTTCTCTACGGAGTCTAATATGCATCTTTTTTTTCTCTCTTCTTTTGTAAAAAAATCATTTCTTCTCAACAACAACCTTTCCAACCTCTTCTTTAATTTTCTATTCTATCACTTGTGTTATCCATAATTTATTGAGCACCTACCTCATCATAGATGAGATCTCTTGTTTTATGGTATCCAATTTCATTTTTTTTAATGTTTATAGGGTAATGATATTCCCATTTTAGTATTGTGAATTTATAAATTTTTTATTGGAGTATGGAATTTGAATGCTCTCTCATGCAGAGTGATACTCTTTAATCTTATACCCCTCCCTACTGGCCCAAGTGGAATTTGTTAGGCCACACATACATATGTTTGATAACTATCCCTTGCATAAGCAATATATTTGGCAACTAGGAAAGTAGGGTATGGGGATATTGAGTGACCTCATCAATTCTAATTTAAGCAAAGTGTTCATTTAAATATAGATCCATGATGTTTTCTATTACTTTAATAGGATCAGGAGATATTCTATGTTAAGTTTCACAAAAATGAGTTCATATAAGGGCTCTAGAAATTCATCACATATAAGAGAAAATTGGAACTTCTATTTATGCTTCCTCTATTACACCAAAAACTTGTCATCATGATCCATGTGTCAACTTTATGCATTAATCCCTAAAGTTCCCTTAGCTAAATTGCAGTAAGTATGAGGTTGTCCCTAGCCTTTTACCTCCTCTAAGTAGGCTGGATCTCCTTCCCTTCAGTCAGGGTGCACCAGGCCCTAGTTGGCACTCTTTTAACCTTGACAGGGTGTGCCACCGGCACACTTAGCCTTCATGCAAGGTGCTCCAACACTACTTTGTTGTTCTGCCTTTTCATACAAGGTGCGGCATGGGCAATTTGAATGAAAAATTTGAAGATTCAGGTCCCTTTTCGAAGCTAGATGAGGTGGAGGGTCATCCCTAACTTCTAGGTGAGGTAGCATTTGGTTCCCTAACCTAATGTGAGGATCCCTTACACCTCTTCTCTTAATATTCAACCTACTCTATCCCTTTAGCCTTATAAATATGAACCCTCTCTCCATTGTGAAGATAGGAAGGACTAAAGTACTCTTATGCTGGCGAATTTCCTAGGTAATCCCTACTCATTCTTTGGGAGGAAAACCATCATTCTTTGGAGGCTTGGCTTGGTTTGTTGGATGTAAGGTTGCAACATTAAGGCTTAGTTTGTAACATTCTTTATCTATGTATTTTCCTCTATTACAATAATACAAACTCTTTCCATAAATGTTGTCGTGTTGATGATGTTTAGATCTTTCTTCCTTAACTGTTAGTTTAGATCAATTCATATTTGTATATGCTTGTATTGTTTGCTTGTTTCCATTTTCTCTATAGGGTTTTGTAGCTTGAGATCTGAGAGCTATGGAGCTTGGATCAACAAAGAGGAAGAGGATTTGCAAACCTCGGGTAAGTGATCTATCTGTTTAACTTGAATCTTTATTGATCTACGAAGGTATGTTATATTCTGTACTTATTTGTTCTAGATACACTTAGACTAGGGAGATCATGCTTGAGTCCACTTGGGTAGATTGTCCGATAACAAATTTGGCGACTCCGCTGGGGAAGATCATATATTTGATTTCATGTCTTTTTATCAATCCACTTCTTAGCCTCTTGAGACCCTCCCACCATTATATTTTGTCATTAAAGAGTTTCTTGGGTTCCCTTGATTCTCTTTGGGATCAATACTAGACCTCTTTCCCTTCTACTTTAGGAGATCTAGCCTTTTTGCTGCTTGTTATTCGCCCAACACACCTGGGCTGTGCATACATAGCGCCACTGTGTGGCAGACACTCTTTTCCTTAAGACTAAGTGTGCCACTGGCACTCTTTGCATGTGTACAAGGTGCGCCATCCCCTCTCTAGCACTCTGGTGCAGTGTACTAAGGTGCACCATCCCCATTAAGCTTAGGTATTAGCTGGGATTTCCTTCTTGTTTAGCTTTTGGTCTGATTGTTGGTGATATTTAGGATGCATATTGTAGTCAAACAACCCCTAGTCCTAGCATTGTCTATGTTTGGATTTGATTTTGCTGATTATGGATGTTTTAGTAGTCAAGTGAGTAACTTGGTTGTGGTGGGAAATCTCAATCCCCCGCCTCTTGGTTTGATCTTGCAATCCCTGATCACATTACCAAATCTGTCCAGATATGTTCGGATCACTAGATCTGATGTCCAAACCCTTCCTCCACTCAATCATTGAGTTTTTGTTGCATCTAATGTTAGATTTTGAGTGATTCTCAAGTGTATTTGAAGTTTCTTAGATACCCATCATTTTTATTTAGGGATTTCTGAATGACTAGAGTGTTGTAAACATTCTCTCACTTTCTATTTGTAGATCTAAAAAGTGTTTAGTTATAAAGTTTCATTTTGATACATGAATTTGAAAATTGAAGTGCTTTGTTATTCTGTCTTATACATTGTTAATATTTTTCGCACCTTTGATTTCATTGTGCTTTTTGAATTATTATTGCTGAAAGTTACAGTTATTGCACTCTAGGAAATAATTATTCTTTTCATTACTGTTTAGATTCATTTTGGATTGATTGAAAAATATCTCCTTTCCATAGGTAGTTGTCATTGAAAGAGAAAGAAAAATGTGCATTGTTGTGTAGCTAGAATTTGCATTCTTTTTACATTTCTTGTCTACACCTCATGCTTCCACTTAACTGCATAAGATAAAATTAATGCTAGCTTAGGTTAAAACCATTTAGTAACTGTGTTTAATTTAGAGACGTGTTCCAAAGACTTTAAGTGTGGCAGCTGTCGTTATTTTCCTGCACTGCATCTGGAGGGCTTGTAGTTCTTCCACATACCAACCGGTATATCGAATGACTTTTCACGTACCTTCGGGTATATAGAAAAGTAATTCACATACTTGATAGTATATCAGAAGGGTCCTGTATAGTATATCAGAAGGGTCCTGTCACGCGGTTGTGCATTAGACAACACCACTATGGATTTGAGCTCCCATGTAGCTAGTGTATGTCAGGAGACCCTATTAGTATTTCTGTGACCAACTGAGTTAACCATTTGGTCATCTTGGCATCGCAATACACTGAGAACAACACTTGGGGAGATTACTACGCATGTACCGTCCAGGTAGTTGGGTATTCAGGAGAGGGTATGGTCCCAATCCTCCTTGTCACGTTTTACTGTTGGAACCTTCTATATATAGCGAGTTGTGGCGCCTTGACAATCCTGTGAGGATCCCGACTTTTCATCCACTCCTATTCATAAAGTTTGCTTGTTGATTTTAGACTTGAGTAGTGTTTGATTTGTGTGGTACTTTAGATATTCTTAGAGATTTTAGATATGGAAGGATCTCCTAGGACCACCAACTAAGAGACCCCTTTTCAAGGTAGGTCTTTTGTTCCTCCCTCTTGTGAAAGTGTTGGTCCTCCCTTCATGGCCACATTGAGTCTTCCCAGATTGACGATAGGATTACCAGTATGTTTATTCTCCAATCCCATTATACCAAGTGCACCACTTGTGTCGGATCATAGTCCTTCACCGCATGAGCATCGACCTCATGTTAATCCTTCTCCTTCTTCCTCGAATGTTGAATCAACCTCCCTTTCTTCCTCTTCACCTTTTGAAAACTTTGATGTCAGTAAATAGGTGGATAAGAAGAAGACAAAAAGGAAGGCTAAGAAGAAGATCACTAGGCAGAAGGTCATAGCTCCAACCTCTGATCATCATGTTGGCGACCCACCAACCACTGATCATCATGCTAGGAGTATTGATGTACTTGTTTCAAATTTGCGTAAACATAAGTTCCCTTCCAGGTTTTGCAAGGGTGATCACCTTCTCAAGGACTGTCCTGGTCTTTCCAAGGTATTAGGAATGTGGTCACAAAATTCTGAACCACCTATGTGGCTAGTCTCTGGACATCATACTAATGATACCCCATTAACTATGTGGTTACGAGTCAAAAAGGTAAAGTCAAAAATCCTTGCTTTTTATGTAAGGAAATGTACCTTACTTACCATTGTCCTCTCATGGATGAAGCTTCAAAGCTGTTGGAAGATATTACTGTTCCTTATATATGGATTCCAACATGTTATTGTAAGTTCTCTCTTGTCCCCCCACTGGTTGACCAAGTGGTCGATTCGGTTTCATTCGTGGTCGATCCCACTCTCCCTTCTGAGAGTGAAACTAAAAATGAAGTGGCCAAGTTGATGTATTCTCCACTTGATCCCACTCTTTCATCTGAGAGTGTTAATACTGAAGTAGTCACTTTGACACAGTCTTCATCTTGTCCCTCTCTTCTAGTAGAGAGTGATGTGGAAACCACTGATGTTTTCCTAGTAAGTTCATATTGTTCCAGTTCTAACAAAATCTTGACTCCATTTGAGTGTTCCCTTCCAGATATCTGTAGGAGTTTCCACTAAGAGAATTCTCCGCACTATTGTTGATGAAGGGGATTCTATTACCCATCACTTTAGGAGGGAAAACTGTATGTATAGATGTCATGGTAGTCCAAGGTCCCTTAGATTTTAATCTACTCCTTGGACGAAACTATGTTCACGCAATGAAAGTTGTAGTGTCCTCACTCTTTCGCGTGATGTATTTTCCCCATGATGGGAAGATTGTGTCCATTGATCAGCTTTCCTTTGTTAAATCTGATCATCGCATGACTCCTAGTCATCATACTTCCCTGAATTTCATGCATGTTTTAGTGGTTTCTACCCCCTAGATATGGGGGGATTATCTCCAGCCTCTAGCCATCATGCTGGAGTTTTTCCCTCTAGATTCTTATGCTAGGGGGTATGATACCAACCTCTAGACATCATGTTGGCTAAGCATTTCCTACAAGCATAGTTCTCATTTTGTGTCAAGCTTGTTAAAAATGAAACGGATGCTAGTGAGCATAGTTCCCATTCTATGTCAAGATCGTTCAAAAATGAAATAGATGATAGTGAGCATAGTTCCCATTCTATGTTAAGCTTGTTAAAAAATGAAATAGATCCTATCAATTATAGTTCCCATTTTGTGTCAAGCTCGTTAAAAAATGAAATAGATGCTTGTGAGCATAGTTCCCATTCTGTGTCAAACTCGTTAAAAAATGAAACATATGTCTTTGAGCAAAGTTTATTTTTGGTTTCACGCTCGTTAAAAAATAAAACCGATCTCAAGCAAAGTTTACTTTTGGTTTCAATCTTATATAAAAATGAAACCATCCCTCAAGCAGAGTTTACCTTTGGTTTCAAGCTTGCATAAAAATGAAGCCATCCTTCAAGCATAGTTCTTTTTTGTTTAAAGCTTGTGTAAAAATGAAATAGGTCCCCACAAGAATAGTTATTTTCTGTTTCGAGCTTGTGTAAAAATGAAACAGGTCATTTTGAGCAGAGTTCCATTTTCATGTCAAGCTAGTTAAAAAAATGAAACTGATTCTTCCATTGTGTCAAAATTCAATATTTGAACCTTCATTTCATCTACCTATAGTACTTGATCCTCTTTCTTCCTCTGTCTCTGGTGAACCTTTTCCTAAGAGTAACCTAGAGTTCAGTTGGATGAAGAAAAGAGTCGGCAAATGAAACAAAGCTTAGGGGGAACGAATCCAACCTCTTTCAATTATGTTGGAGTTGTGCTACTTGATAGTTATATTGGGGACAAGTACCAACCATTGGACATCATGTTGGGAAAACACCTGTCAATGGAACTCATTTTGAGCATTGTTCCTATTCTGTGTCAAGTTCGTTAAAAAATGAAGCAGATACCCTGAGCATTCTTTCAACCGATCTTCGAGGTCGTTAAAAACAGTAAGATGGTGTTGAGCTTACTTTTCATTTTTTGTGCTTTGGTTAAAACATGAAAAGTGGTTTGAGCTTGCTTTTTGCTTTTTTTGTGCTTTGGATTCAAACGTGAAAAAGGTTTGGAGTGTTGTTTTAAAACTACATTTATGCTCGTTAAACCTAACATTGAGTTTTCAAGTTAAAATTTACCTCTTTTTCGGACTCGTTAAACCTTTTACGAAAAGAAACCTTAATAGAGTTCTATTTAAGCTCTTTTCAGACTCTTAAAATGTGAAAATATCGCCGAGTGAACTTTTCTTCTTCAAGCTCATAAAAGGACTTGAAGAGTCATCTTCTTGGTGATATTTTACTCCATTTTTTGGACCAGTGGGCACTATTTACAAAAAAGGAATGCTCTAGCCAATCACGACTGGAAGATTTCTCTCTCACATTGTTTTATTCCTTTTCGGGTGAGGAGACTAATTTTACGGAAAATAACCTTTGGAGTCTTCTTTAGTTATTTTCAGACTCTCTAAATATGAAATGACGTTGAGTTTAATTTCATCGGACTCATAAAATCAAATGATGAAGGACCCTTTCAGGGAATGAACCCCTACTTTCTTAGGTTCATAAAACATGTGAGAATGGACTCATTGGTTGATGAGCTACAACGAGTGTTTGTTACCCTCTTTCAACCCATTAAAATGAAAAGAGGTACTCGTTAATCATGATGGGGATAAGGGAAGAGTTTTTGTTTCGTTGTAGTTACGACATTACATAGTCACTCTTGAACATGGCACTCGTCTGCATATGCGTTTAGTACTTGGGTAATCCATTTGTATTCGAGTCTTGCTGATTCTTAGAGTCTTCTTCCTCATTTGAGTTGTCCAAGAATGCTCCCGCTATTAGTTGCATTAGGGGATTGGTATCATTCTCTTCAAGTCAACACTGCCAAGTCATGCCATGCCCATGTTCAAGAGAAATTTGGTCATACGTTCACTATTTATAGTCAACTTAACTTCTATCATGTTGGTCATCTCTGAGTCAGTATTGTATGTTACTCTACTATCCGGTTCATTCTAAAACATCTGTGGTCACATTTCGTATTGATGATGGGGGATACATCATGGCCCTCCTTCGATGGACTCATCCTTGTCGACTTCAATGCATCATCCAAGGATTGAATCTAGAAACTAATCAAGTACCTTGGGCCTACATGCCTCAATGGAAGGTTACCTCAATTTTAACATGAGTTTACATCATTGAATCTTGATTGAAATATGCCATCGAGTGTTCGACCTCAACTCTTTAATTCACATTCGATGGTATGTACTATGATACCTTAGGAATCATTGGTATCAATGGTGATTTCCCTCGCACTTGTTAACGATATACATTAATGACCGGTAATAAAGTGAATTCTGGCATGTTCGACTCAAAGATATTGTAATCACATGGTTATATTCGTATCATTACGGGTTCATCTTCAATACCTTACTTCAGCTGATATCTTTCCCAGGTTGTGATTGAGTTTGTTCTAGTCACATTACATGGATCCACTTTGTATTGGTCATGGTTGTGTTATCATTTCATCATGGATCTACGTTTGTGTCTAGTAGCCATTATTGTGTTTAGTCAATCTCTACTATCATGGATCTGCAATGTATTGGTCGACAACCATGTTTTTTTTTTGACAGAAATGATTATATTATATTAAGAAGGTGGTATAACCACAAGGACCAGACCAAAATACAACATGCCCTTATGGAAGCGGTAATATGAGTTCTGCTGCTCTTTATTCGCCCTTGAGGTAGCGGCAATAAGAAATCCATATGTCATTGTAACACACCCTTGCATACCCGAGAAATTAATATACTGAGATTATACATAAAAACCTAACTATGCAAGTGCTATCATAGATTCAAGGGTCAGTATTCAATGCATCAAGAACCCACAAAACTAGAAAATATGATTCTACTAGTAAACTAAACAGAGCCAACAGTAAAGCAAAAAGGAAAATCCCATTCCAGAATTAGTTTATGTTCTCTGAGGGACGAGACGATGGAACTAGTTTAGAAGCAACTTCCAACTTGTCTAGTTTCCGGGCCATCTTGTCAACTTTAATCTCCAGCGCAACAATCAACCCAATCATTTTGTTCTCAGATCTCTTCCCTGCTTGTTTGATTTTTCCCTTTAGATACACCAGATCTTTATCGACATTTTCAAGGTGACGACCACCCTCCATATCAATCGCCTCAACCTGGTTCCGTAACACCTCAACTACCCCTTTGAGATCTCTGTAATCTGCATGACAACGATGTTATAATTCATGTGAAACTTGATTTAGTTGTACTACAACAGCTTCCAACCAACATCCTTGCCTTCAATTTTTTCAACTTCGCAAAGCATTTCACCTTTCACATTCCTATAGCTTCATGCTTTGGGGAGCCTTCCATTACACCAAAATACCGTCATCATGAGCCATGTGTCAACTTTATGCCTCAATCCCTAAAGTTCCCTTACTTAAAGTGCACTGAGTATGAGGTTGTATCTAGCCTTTTACCTCCTCTAAGTAGGCTGGCGCTACTTCACTTCAGATAGGGTGCGCCAGGCCCTAGCTAGCACTCTTTTAACCTTGACAGGGTGTGCCATCGACACACTTATCCTTCATGCAAGGTGTGCCAGCCCTACTCTGGCACTCTATCTTTTCATACAAGGTGCGTCAGGGGTGATTTGAATGGAAAATTCGAAGCTTCAAGGCCCTTCTCGAAGCTAGATGAGGTGGAGGGTCATCCCTAATTTCTAGGTGAGGTGGCATTCAATTCCCTAAACTAATGGGAGGATCCATTAGACCTCTCCTCTTAATATTCAACCTACTCTATCCTTTTAACCTTATAAATATGAACCCTCTCTCCATTGTGAAGAGAGGAAGGACTATAGTACTCTTATGCTGGTGGAATTTCCTAGGTAATCCTTACTCATCCTTTGGGAGGAAAACCATCATTCTTTGGAGGCTTGGATTATATTGTTGGATGGAAGGTTGCAACATTAGGGCTTAGGTTGTAACATTCTTTATCTATGCATTTCCCTTTATTACAGTAATACAAACTCTTTCCATAAATATTGTTATGTTAATGATGTTCAGGGATTTCTTCCTTAACTGTTAGCTTAGATCAATTCATATTTGGATATGCTAGTACTATTTTCTTGTTTCCATTTGCTCTACAGGGTTTTGCATCTTAAGATATGAGATCTATGGAGCTTGGATACAAAAAGAGGAAGAGTATTTGCAAATCTTGGGTAACTGATCTATCCATTTAACTTGCATCTCTATTGATCTAGGAAGGTAGATTGTATTATGTACTTATTTGTTATAGATCCACTTGGACTAGGGAGATATTGCTTGAGTCCACTTGGGTAGATTGTCTGAGAACATCCTCAAATTGTTGAAGTAAACATGGACTGGTGGATGATCAGGCACCCAAGAACAACCTAGTCATGCAAATTGAATTTAGTGCATAATCCACTTCATGTAGACATGAATCCACGTACAATTCAAGTGCTTCATTGGGAGGAAACTTTAATAAAATTTCAATGGATTTTTCTAGAGAAGTTGCATGATGAATGCCTAGCTATAAATATTTCCATTTTGGAAAACTGATAATTATTATCACCCAACTAATTTTTACATGATAATATTATTTCTTTATGAATAGTCGACTCACAAATTGTACCCAAGTGGACCCTAGCCTTAGGTGATGGGTTGTGTTAGTATCAATTCCACTATCCCAGGTTCAGTTTTCCCTGCATGTCCAACAAATCCCTTTTGGAAAATTGATAATTATTATCACCCAACTAATTTTTACATGAGAATATTATTCCTTTATGAATAGTTGATTCACCAATTGCACCCAAGTGGACCCTAACCTTAGGTGATGGGTTGTGTTGGTATCAATTCCACTATCCTAGGTTCAGTTTTCCCTGCATGTCAAACAAATCCCAAGGCACCAACCTGACAGAGTGTAACTTCGTCAGCAACACCTATGACGCATGTGATATCTCACCTGAGATACCTATTGGGACTGCGAGAACCAGGATTCTACAATTATAGAAGTAGATTTATTCATGTCAATGTTAACAAACCACTCAACCAAAGAAGAGGAATGTACTACCATTGAAACATACACAACAAGTAAAGCAAGTCGATATGTCAACACATAAACAACATATAAAATATACATATCTAAATCATGGCTACCATCCTTTTTATCAACATTCCATAGTATTCTATTAGTATCACTACGACAAACTGATAAAGATTGATAAAATCATAAAGATTCATACACAATATAAACATACATCATAGACACACTGATTTAACGTGGAAACCCATACGGGAAAAACCACAAAAGAGATCTTCATCCAGAATGAGTAATATTTAGAACACTTTTGGTCTACGCACACAACCTACAAGATTCTCTCAAGACTTCTTACAATATATGAGTTTTTCTATGTCTTTCTCATGCTCTCATGTCTTATTCTTGTTTCTTTCGTCTTCTTCTGAGGATCATATTCCTGTTGAGATCTCTCTCTTTATTGAGATATATCAATATCATCTACACACTACTTATGGATCAAACTTATATACTTTTCACAACTCTTCTTCCGACCTTCAACTAGTTCTCAACTAACTATCGAATGATTCTCTAACTGACCCAAAAAATCCCATTACATTAATAAAGTCTCTATCGGCCCAATTTAGATTCATTCCCATTCCCAAAATAGACTACTAATATAACTTAAGTTACTGTTTACATTTATCACTTTTTAAAATGATGGGTCAAATTCTCATATTTTCATTACTCTCTCCTTCTTCGTCGCCGCCTTGCTCGCCTTGCGACTGGATTCTTCAACATTCAATTCAAAATTCTTATGCATTTTAATAGGGCCAACAGGATGGAAATACAAAGGATTTAAATACTCTTCCTTCTTCAAACTGTAATGTCCCAATTCAAAGATTCCCAATAAAGGCAAAATTTTGGAAAAATTGTCATGACTAGTTTTGGCCAAGGGGGATTCGAATGGCTCAAGAGGGTATCGAATTTGGTAGGGACTGATGTGGGGAGTATTATGAATATTAAATAGAATCTATTATAGTTTTATGACATTTCATAGACATCTGCAACTCGAATTGGGCATGATGGAAAAAAAGGAAAAATTACTAGCAATTTATGATGCAATCCCCCCTAGGGTATGGGAAGAAATGGCTCTCCAAATCCGATTAGACCATCCAAAATTTCATAAAATATTATGGGGACTTTAATTATGCTTCATTTAATGTCTTTTTGTGTGTTTAATAGTTCTGCAATTGAGTTCTAAATCTTCATATATGAATGCACAATTTTAGGGATATTTGCTTAAGGGAAATGACACATAAAAGCTCAACTTCGGCTCATAAATGGTGCATATAATGGTTTAGAACATAGAAATATGAATATATATCATTGAAATAATTTCAATATCTCACTAAAATAACATAACATTGATCCAAGTCACAATACACATCCGATACACAATCTCCATCGAAAGGGAAAATCATCACATGGAAACTAGTCACAATAAAGCTTGGAAATGTGGACATTTGCACATGTATTTCTTTGATTTCAAATTATAGAGGATATTAGAGAAATATTACAGAGCCATTGATCATTCACCCATGCTTGGGAATCAACTGAACTAAATGGGGCACAACCACCTTTCACACAAGTGCGCCTTCATGGAAAAACTTGGAAATCTAGAAGTAGAAATTAAGAGAATGGGAGGAAAGATGGATCACGAACAATAACAGCCTCATATATGAAAGAAAAAAATATCTTAATCTCCAAATTATAGGTCTGAATGGCCTCTCCCATGGCTAACTTGTATGATAATCTCACTCTCTCGAAATTGTCTCACTAGCAGGGTAAGTGTGCAGTACTCACCGTGTAAAGGACAAGAAATTGCTCTCCAAATGCCAAAGGAAAATTCAAAAATGATAAAAGATCCATTTAAATTCCTAACGACATATTTTTAAAACCCTCCTAAGTCCCTCCAAGGTATAATTCATTCCCATAGGCTTCCTCCACCTCATCCTTGATGTTTAGTAACCTCCATGCCACTTGGGGCCTTCTCCTCAACCCTTCATTTACCACCAAATTCGAATGGCTGCCTCTAACTACCAAATTCAACCTCTTGGTGGATATTTTTAGCCCTGTCATGTCATATTTTTCATATGTCATCAATCATGTCTGACTTGTCATAGAACCTTCCATCGTTGTTGTCATAAAGTGCAAGAATCTAACTCCACATGGCACCTAGTTTATTCCTAGACTCTTCCTCTTCTACAGGGAGTAAATCCTACTCACCCATTGGAATACTTGGGTTCATGATATTTCATTTTATTCCTCTTCACCTTCCAATAACATTCCATCACTCATAATTTCGAATTTGGGGTTAAGTCATGACATGTGTAAGGAAGCATCTATCCACCCAAGGCCCCCATTGACCTCCAAATGTCCTTATGAAGCAATGACACTTTATTTTATCCATATATATTATTTGTATGACCCCATTTAATGTGAAAATTATAAAATAAGGTTCTCTTGGTCCCCATGGATCCCTTATTGAAATATTTAATGCCTCCTCTCCAACCTAGGGAACTAATACATGGGTGAAACATTGTCAACTAGTAAACCTATTGGAATGGGGACATGACAATCTCCCCACCCAATATTTTTTGTCCTAAAGAGATGCCAAGTTTGGATGTTGCAAAATTTGATCATCTTCCCAAGTAGCTTCTTCACTAGGAAAATCATTCCATTGTACCAAATATTCTTTTATTGTTTTGCATTGTAGCCTTCTCTCCCTTGTTCTCAAGTTTTTTTTGGAATGAGAACAAGTTTTCCTTCATCATCCAAAGGTGGTAAAGTATCTGAAACTGAAATTTGCTGCCCTATAACCTTCCTTAGACAAGAAACATGAAATACATTATGAATTTGTCTTCCCATGGGAATCTCCAATTGATAGGCTACTTCCCCAACTTTTTGAATCACATTGTAGGGACCATAAAAACTTGGATTGAGCTTTTTTGAACCTCTACCCTTTATGGTGGTTTTTTTGTGGGGATGCAACCTCAAATATACCAAGTCATTCACTTGGAATTGTCTCTCCACTCTATGTTGATCCACATATTGTTTCTGCTGATTTTGATCAACTTGCAAGTTATCTCTCAAAACTTTCAACATATTTTGACTTTATTTAAGCCAATCCTTGGAATTTGGAGCTCTACTATCATAAAAAATGTGGTCAATAAAACTGGATGCATCATAACCATAAATTTCTTTAAAAGGAGACATGCAAATAAACATATGGAAAGTAGTATTGTAACAAAACTCACCCAAATGCAACCATTTTATCCATGCTTTTTGATGCCCACTAACATAGTTCCTAAAGTAGCCTTCCAACCATTGATTCACCCTCTTTGTTTATCCATCAGTTTGGGGATGATAGCTTTTTCTAGGTGTCAAATTGTCCCCACCATGTTGAAGAGGTCTTGCCAAAATGCACTAAAAAATCTGCTGTCTCTGTCACTAACAATGCTCTTAGGAAGCCCATGCAATCTGAAAACTTCTTTAAAAAAGAGTTCAGCAACTTGTGTAGTAGTGAAAGTGGCATTAAAAACAAATAAATGAGAAAATTTAGTGAGTCTATCCACCACCACAAATATGCAATCCTTACCAAATACTTTGGGAAAATCAGTGATGAAGTCCATAGAAATGCTCTCCCATTTTTGTACTGGAATATGCAAGGGATGTAAGAGACCAGCTGGATAAGTGCGCTCCACTTTATTTTTCTAACAAGTGGGGAATTCATTAATATAATTATAACATAAACCTTCAGCCCTTTCCATGAGAATATCTCCCTCAACATTCGGTATGTTTTGAAGAAACTGGGGTGACCTGCTAGAGGAGAGTCATGAGATTTATTTAGAATTTACTCTTTCAATCTCGAATTAGGGACCAAATAGATTCTATATTTATAGTATAGGATTCCTTTCAACACCTTATACCTATCATCTTGGTTAGTTCCATCAAAAAGTTCACAAGAAAATTTATCCTTGGCATACTCTACCTCTAATGTGGCTTTCCAATTTTCTGCTACATCCATTAGAGAAATAGAAGGTATTCTAGATAAGGCATCAGCTACCACATTATCTTTTCCCTTCACATATTCAATATCAAATTCAAATGTTTGAGTCTTACTCACCCACTTTTGCTGCCATTCATTTAGATACATTTGAGTGAGGAAGTACCTCAATATGTTATGGTCAGTATTGACCACAAATTTGTTTCCAACCAAATATTGTCTAAACTTGACCAAAGCATGCATGATATCTAGCATTTATTTATCATAAATAGAGTAAATTTTCTCATGTGGCTGTAGCCTCCTACTCTCAAAATCTATTGGGTGTTGTCCTTGTTTTAGGACTGCTCCAATGCCTTCCCCTGATGCATCACATTCCAAGACAAATGGTTTAGAAAAATTAAGCAAAGATATAATAGGACAACTACACATTACCTCCTTCATTATTTGGAAATATTTTTCAGCCCCTTCATGCCATTGGAAAGCATATTTCTTTTTCAAATCAGTGAGAGGTAAAGTGAGTTGGGAGAACCCCTTCACAAAATTTCTATAGTAGGTGCAAATTCCAATGAATCCTCTTAATTGAATGAGATTTTTTGGACGAGGCCACTCTAAAATTGCTCTTATTTTCTCCATATCCACCTTCAAACCATCTTGAGAAATGATGTGTCCAATATATAAGAGCTCTGTCAAACCAAACTCACATTTTGATAGCTTAGCAAACAAAGATTGATCATGCAAAATTTTTAATACCTCTTCTAGATGATGCAAATGTTCTTCCCAAGTTTTACTGTAAATAAGAACGTCATAAAAGAAAACTAGTACAAACTTACGAATTTGCTTATGGAAGATATTGTTCATGCATGATTGGAATGTGGCAGGTGAATTTTTAAATCAAAAGGGCATGACAACAAACTCAAAGTGACCATAGTGGCATATGAAAGAAGTCTTTGGTATGTCTTCTTCTCTCATTCGAAATTGGTGATGACCATATCTAAGGTCAATCTTTGAGAAGAACATGGCCCCATGGAGATCATCCATGAGCTAATCAATCCTTGGAATAGGGTATCTATTCTTTATTGTCTTCTTGTTTAATGCTCTGAAATCAATGCACATTCTCAAGGTTCCATCTTTCTTCTTAACCATCAGAACTAAAGAAGCAAATGGGATAGAACTAGGCTTTATGAGACCCAACTCCAAGAGTTCTTTAATGGCCTCTTCAATATCATCTCTAATCCTTTTGGGATGTCTATAAGGCTGAATTTTTATAGGTTGTGTTCCTATCTCTAACTCAATTCTATTCTCCACCCCCTATCTGGTGGTCTCCCTAGGGGAAGGCCTCCAAAAACCTTATCACACATACTCAATAGTTTCTCTATCTCCATAGGATTATTGGAAATATTCAAGTGAGGTTTAGGATATGTAATTAAACATTCAACAGCCCATTCTATGTCTCCATGCCTCAAAATAGACCTCATGATGTGAGAAGACACCACTTGATTTGGGTAAGTGTGCATTCCCCTCAAAATATTTCCATGTTCAAAATATTCAACCCAATTTAATCCTTATACTATTGACCTAGTATTCAACAATTCAATTTGAAAATTGAAAGGTCAAAGGAGGGTTATTGAGTTAACATACCTAATAGTGAGTAATAGGTAGGAGATTACTAGATATATGCATGCAACTCTCTTGGTTTATCCATAGTTAATACCATTATGTAGATACGTTAATGATTATTGAGAGAAAAAAAGTAGGTCAGTTGTGCATTCGAATGTGGTAAAGGGTAATGGTTGAAATTTACAATATCATCCAAATTCAAAAGGTAATTTGCATTAAACTTATATGGGTGGTGGGTTTTGAAGGGAAAGTTAATATTTATGGCATCTTAAAAATAATTAAGTGTATTAGATTTGAAATATTTCAAATAATGTGGAGTATTACCTTCACCTACTAAACTCGCCAAAATATCGCCAAAGGTTAAAAGTTATAAATGACAAGGTTCTCATTTGAAATACCAAATTAGATATTAGAATGATTTTTTTGATTGATACCCATTAAAATATTATCAACATGGGCGGGGGGTTCTCAATATCCCAATAAGAAACAATTGCTCCATCAAGCTGCACCGTTTATTTACAAAGGGGAGAGGAGGATCCATATATCCTTATCGAGAAGTGACGTTTTTGGATCCTTCATTTTTTTATGGACCATAGTTGCAGGAGATTGCACAGAGAACAAGACGAAAGTTGTGGAAGCTATTGAAGAACAAAACTGTAGTTGGCCCACTCCTACAACTATAAAAGCATAGAGAAAGTTAAAGAGAAGGAATCTAATTATGAGAGCACCAACAAAGAAGCAAGCTAAGGACAATGCATAAACAATATTTGAATTTTGGGTTTTGTGTTTGGATATGGGATTGTGGGCTTTTCCAGTGTAATAGTTTTGCGAAGGGTCATTCCACAAAATAAACAAGGATTGATATAGAGATGATTGCATGATCGTACTGAGACTATAGAGTTAATAAAACTTGAAGACTTGTTGGGCGCCCTTTAATTTTTTTGTGTTTTGCTTTATGATGTCTATATAATTTTGTTATGAATTCCAACGAATATATGATGAATGCATGTCACATAATGGTATATGAATGATACCTCTATTAGCTTACCCTTGCAATTAACCATCCTAATCTCAAATAGGTCTAGGAAGTGATTTGGGTGAGACCTTCTCTTTCGAGAGATTAGATTTTCCAACACATTAGACTATAGTGGGCCTTTTGTTGGAACCTACATAAACACTGGTTTCATTAGTCTTGTTCCAACAAATGATTCTATTATTGGGACCTGGTTTATAAAAATACATCGTTAACTACATGGATACACTCATCCTGAAGAGAGGGATCTAGGATTGGTGGGAAAAGAAGTTTGAAGACTGTATTATAGGAAGCTAAGTTGCAAATATGGATCCCAAAAAACTTAGAGAATATATCCTTTATGAAGGACTAGTATTTGTTCAGTATAAATTTATGTGGGTTTTGATCCCTGTAAAATTATTCAAGTGGTTAAAAATACTTGCAGAATCCCCAGAACATAGTAATCGACAATGAATAACTGTGCAGTGGACATAAGGAGATATAGTATCCTTGCATTAGCTAGATATTCCATTAATAAGGGTCTTCGAATTCTGGATAGAAATTAGTTTGACATGCTATATTGTGGAATATGTGGTAAAAAATAGCTAGTCTAGATCTAAATATGAAGAAGATCTCAAGAAGGGAGCAAGAGGAAGATTGTTGAAGGAAATATCATTGTGGATCAAGGTCTGGATGGTTGAACACATATTTTTTGCACTTAACCTTATTAGTAGGGAGGAGTAAATCCCTCTCATCATTGGGGATGTGGTTGAGGTGATGATGACAAGTTGTAGAAAGTAGGAATTTCATGCAATGGGGGGAGATTTAATAATGACGATAGGGTTGAATGTGTAGGTAGAAGATTGTCAATATATGATAAGTGGTGGAAAACGTTGATGAGAAAAGAAAAGAAAAAGTGCACAACTTGAAGAGGAGTTGTGAATTGGTGAGAATAGGGAGGAAGGATTAAGTAAGTTGCGAAAGATGAAATGACAAGAAGAACTAACCAGTTCATGGTTAAGAGGAAGAGAAATAGAGGTGCAAGATGACTCAACAAGGAGATTCTGGGTAGAAGGTGTACCCATTGTGAATGAGGAAAGTGATTGTGGATTTCAATTACTAAGTAGTGGATTGTCGACCCCGTCGATTGATCCAACTCCTAAATATGTTCAGAATAATGGGAATCGACTGGACCTGCCAAAAATGATGAAACCCCAGAAAGTGAAATCCCCATCGTCGTGAAAGGAGATAATGAAAGCAATGACAACAACACACACTTGACTATCCCTCGAGATTTTTTACAAAATTTGGTAATTCCTTTTCATAACCTTGTTTTGCGATTACTATGGTACAATCAGATGTTTGTTAGTCCCAACAGTATACAAGTTGGTGCAATAATAAGTGGAAGTGGTAACAATTTGAGTCAACAAAATAGTAGTAGCACTGTGACTCAGCCTGCACCCCAAGGATTTATTTAAAAAATATGCATGATATGTTCATAAAACTATGCATTATTAAAGTGCAGTGGAACATCACATAGCACACAAATGTGTTATCCCTAGGGCATCATGAGATGTCCATACAAGTATTCCATGAAATTGAAATTACCTTTTTCCCTATTTCCCTAGATACATCATACATAGTGATGCTTTCCCATAACTATACTAGCTTGTCCATAAGAGGATCGATATATACATTCATATCTTTAACTTGGTACTTACCTATTTTTTTGAAAATACACGTAATTACTACCATATGTATATATAAGCAAATAAATAAATATAACATATTATGCAACAAACAAGATAAATGAAATGTTAAGTTCAAAAAATTATTGTAAATAAATAATTGGAATAATCATTTCCAACATTATGTGCTCCCTTTTTATTAACATCCAAGGAGGAAGGTTGTCTTTGATAACAAAAATTGGTCGCATTGAGTAAATAGACTTGAGCTCGCCAAATGGTTTGACACCATTAACTACCAATGAAAGTCTAACATTACAAGGTTCTTATTTAAAATTTGACCATTTTTTCTCGATGTTCCTAAATACATAACCATCTGCAGGAATTCAAAGAACACCATCTTGACTTCTATTCCATGCATTTTTTCTCAATGTTCCTAAATACATAACCATTTGCAGGAATTCAAAGAACACCATCTCCACTTCTATTCCATGCATGGTAATCCATAAATTGTGTTATCCTTTCACACCTAGACATTCACTGTAAACGTGGAATTATGGGATTACGATGAAGAACCTTGCGAGATACCTTTTTTGTTACTTCATCGACTTGACATCTACTGATATGATATTGTAGGTATTATGTTTATTACACATATTGTCCATTATATATACTATGATCATTAGGACATGCATCAATAGCTTGATGCTCCATTCCAATACATTTCATAATGGTGGATAAATATTGGTATGTGCAAGGTAAAATATTTGACAACGGTAACAAAAATTCACCCAACAATCTATAACATTAAACATAAATATTGCATTCTTATATTACATGACATTAATTCACACTAAAAATAGAGGAAAACATTAAACCTTAGGATCTGCGTCAAACAAGTGTTTTACAAGCCATTCAAAACCTTTAAGTTCACCAACAATAGTGTATCAAAGAGAATATTTTCTCTTGAGCCTTCATAAAGTGGTTGGTTTTCTTTGTCAAATAGAGGTACATCATGAATATCATGAAAGTTGTCCCGATCTATTCAAGAGAGCATTCCTTGGATCGATCTATTTGTCCCATCATCTTCAACTATGTTATTATTAACATATTCTTCCATAGGATCATTAACTTGATCTTCAATGTTTTCTCCATGTTCCTTAGTTTGTACAACATCATTTCTACTTCTACTTGGTGCGTTCTCCGACATCAGATGCCTAGGGGGACTTGTCTTTATAATTACAAACAATCACACAAAATTAGTTTGTATAAAAATATTAAAACGATAAAAAATTTTACAAAAATGATCAATTATAAAGAGATATAATGAATGTATGTATACTACCTGAGGGATGATCTTCATGCCCCTTGTTAGCACCATGGTTGAAATTGTGGATTATTTGATTGAAGGGTGTGAAAATATGCATATGTGAAAATTTTGGGTGAAAAAGCTCCTTAGGTTAATGGGTGATCGTATTATTTCATTATGGAACATTGGATGAAAAGAGGGGTTGGATCTATGGTGGTAGATCGTTCCGCTGATGAAACATGGAGGAAGAATTTCAAATCTTCTCATTGGTGGAATGGAGGTAAAAGGAGTTAAATATCGAGGGCCTAGATTTAAAGCGCTGCAAATCAACGGTTGAATGGATTTTTGTGGATAAGAGATGCAAGGAATAAGCTAGGGTGTTGGATTTGCAGAATCCGTTAAAAAAGTGAAAATTTGAAAGGCTGAGATTGACGCAAAGTAAGATCAACGACGGTGAAACATTCTGGAGATCAGAGATGCAAGGATAAAAGAAGTTTTGCAATTCGTGGAATTAGTTAACAGGTGGAAGGATTGGATGGATAAGATGAGAGCGGAGATAGATCTACAGTTAGGGACAATTCCACGGATTGAACTACCGCAGAGAAAGTCTAAAATTGAATCCACGAAAAGTGGTAGAGGCCACAATAATCAAGAATTCCGATGACGCTTGAGCTTTGATCAATGGATGGGGTGCATTCCACGAATGAGAGTTGCTCGATCAATTAGTTCTAAAATAATTTGCGGAATGTTAAATTTTCCGTAGTTGGATGATTTCGATGAAGGAAGATTATAGATCAAGGGTTAATATGGATTTCACCGAATCAAGTTGTGCAGGGTGGTAGTCTTAAGTGTTGGTATTGAAATCTTGCATATGGATGGCATAGATTTCAAAGAAGATCAAATCTATGACATGGATTATAAGAAATACACGATGGTTATGAAACATAAAAAATATAAAAGCATCTATGTGGAGTTTCAAAAGTTTGTTTTTTTGAGCTGTGGAATTGGCAATAACCCTGACTGTGTGCAAAGTGCCAGCGTGGACAGAATTGGAACACCGTGGTAATCGACAAGGTAGGCACCTTGAAACCTTCCCAGTATTTCTAAAAATGGATAAGATGGATGAGATAGTAGTGATAGAAGTGGCGAATAATGAAGAATTAGGGGTTTCCTATTAGAAAGATGAGAAGAGCTTTGAAGACAAGAATGTTGAAATTTTTGATACTATTTTGATGAATGAAACAATTGAAACATCTAAGAATAATTTGAAAATTATTAAGGACCAGGGTAGTGATACCCATGGTGTTTTCAAATCTTTCTTTTACTTTTTCTCTGTCGACCAAACCCCTAATTGCCCTAAATTTGTCGAGTGGCGTGCAAATAACTTTTCTGCAACTGAAGGAGTCATTATGAATAAAACTAAGTCTAGGGACCTTTGCCGTGTTCAGGCCTCTGTTATCCGTAAATCCCTATCTGTCCCATATGACTTTATTCCTTTATCCCAAGAATACAAAGAGGAAAATATCATCCATTTCTTCCAAGAATCTACAAGAGTAAAGAATCATTTTTAAAGTCATGTTTGAAGCCTGATAGTGAGTTTATAGGTTTATCTTATCCTATTGACCTAGTTCTGTTCAATGAATAAACCCATTATGGTATTACTTTGGCCAGTCAATTTTTGGGGTTAGATACTAATGGTTATGTCACAAAGTCACTATTGAGTCCGTTGTTTGTCCTAAGTACTTACCCAGTTGAGTATGAACTTCTAGGTCAGTCCTTTCAGTCTTGTTGCCTTAAATTTGATGAGTTCCTAGCTGAGAACATTCGTTCTCAATTAGTCAACTTACACAATACTAGAGGTTTTAGATTCCAATCCTTTTTGTTGAAGATGTTCTTGTCACATAATGAAGAGAGCCTGAATTTTTCTGAATTGGTACTCACTGATGAAATGACCCAAAGTTATTGCAAAATTATGAATGGTTTGATGGCAGAAATTTACAACATTTTCTTCCTGGAAAGATTACCCAGAGTATTACCAGAAATGAAGGAAACATTGCGGCTTTCCCCCAGTAAAATGATAAGAGATTGGTTCCTCTCAGAGTCTGGAACAATTATAATATTATATGGCTTTGTACATCAGCCTTACATTCTTCCAGCCTTTCTAACAACCGAGATTTTATTTTTGGAATTTCTTAGACAAAAGCTTACAATGGAAAAGGAACACATTTTAAACTTCAGGAAGAGTTTGGATATGAAATTTCCCTGGAGGCAGGGTCATATGTTTTAAAAAGTAGAGCTGCTTTACCCATAATTGATAATCTGCTTAAGAGCATGGGGTTTTCTTTGGGAAATGCAATCAACTACGATCCACACCAGGTAATTTCCAAAATAAGACAGGAAAATAACAATAAGCCTTTTGAACATATTGAAGTAGCTGGACTCTGGGAGGCAACTAATTGGGAAGATTATCCTGACAAAGCTCTAGATAATGTTCACATGGAACAAGACTCTATATCTTCCTTACCTGGAAATAATTCTCCTCCAATGGATCTTTCTAATATAGCTGTAGTTGCTGGTAAAATCTCATCCTTAATGAGTTTTTTGGGGACTTCCAAGAAAAGAAAGCATTTAGATTTCATGGATACTGAAGAAGTAGATACTGCTAGTACACCAAAGAAGCAAAAAAATCAACAAGAGGGACAAATGGTGCAGGTAAAGAAAAACAGTATGAAAGGTAAAAAGAAACAAGAATAGACCAAAGTAACTAGTCTGGAACTTCAAGAATATGTGTTTGATGGATTAACATTTAATAAGTATTCATCAAAGGAGGAATGGTTGAATACATACATGGTAAAAGCTAATAAAACCTTTGCTGAGACAGTGAAGTTATATGAGGGAGTAAGACAGTTGCCCAAACCGTATGTAGCATTGAAAACTGTAAGGGATCATGCCAAAGATACCCTGAGTTTGGCCATGACTGTAGGAAATAAGGTATTAGAGGTGAATGTGAACCTAGAAAATATCCCTACCACATACATAATACATTTTCATAGAGAAATGAGTGATATTTTATATACAATATTGATCATATCTACATTACAGGTATCTAAACTGGAGACAAATAAAAAGAAATCCCAGGATCTCCTAAGGAAAGAAAGGGTTGAAAACAAGGCCCTTTGAATCAAGATTAAAAATTTGCAAGATGATCTGTTGAAGGTTGATGGGCAATCAGACAAAGGAGCAGTGGCTCAAAATCTATTAGATGAGAAATAGAAAGAGGTTTAAGTGCTGAAAAAGAAGCTGAAAATCTCTTCCACTCAACTTATTCAAACTTCTGAGTTGACAGAGTTTGAGAAGGAGAAAGAAGCATTGAACATTGAATTGACTAATTGTAAAGCCAAGTTGTTAAAGCTTGAAGAAAAAGAAAAGTAGTGGGAAAAAGATGCTAAACTTCTGGTAGAAAGTGAGAAGGACCTAAAATCTAAGCTAGCAGCAATGGAAAAAGAATTGCAGGAAAAATCTAAAAAAGTTAAAAATCAGTCTATTGTTCTTTCTGCAGAAGTAGATACAACATCTCTTTCTGAATCAATGCCCTAGGTAAAGTTGAAAGAGGTAGAGTTCATAGGATTAAAAAAACAGAACCAGAATCTAGAAGATATATCTATGAAAAAAGAAGAAGAAAAGACGAAGTTGGAGGAGAGATGTCAAGAATTAATAAACCAAAATGTCAAGTTAACAAAGCAGGTGATTGGCCAAATGGCCTTGCAAGGGGCCAGGAATTTGATTTGGGATGAAATTATTAGAGAAGAAAATAAGTTTAGACTATATTTAGATTATATTTAGACTAGGAGAATGATCTAAAGGTATCCAGGAAGAACATTTTAATAGTGAAACAAGGATTGAATAAAAAGGCAATGCAGGTAGCTCAGAATGCTATTAACTTTCTAAGTACTTTATCATAATATCAAGTTAAAAGGTTTGGTATCCAGGACAAAGTTGTTGTTGCCTCTTGGTCTAGAAAAGTAATTGGAAAATACAGAATGTTGGATATTTTATAGGAAAAGGCGGATATTATAAGTCATAAGATTAAAGAAGTGGCTGATTTATTTAATCCAAAAGTAAACAGGGGAATTCCTTTCTTTTGGGAGGAAAAAGGACCATTATTGTTTGTACAAGAATATCTGGATACATTGGTCTAGTGCAGGTCAGATCACAACAAATTTGAAGATATGCAGCAAGCCCTATCTGGAAGAGTTGTATTTGATAAATTGGCTGGAGAATTTGAATTACTATTTGATTTTAAGGTCGCTTGTACCAAGGTGCTCGATATTTCATATACAGACAACATGGAGCTCAGAGTTTTGGCACATGAAATGGTCGTTGCAAACTTGTCCAATTTTGAACATTGGAGATCAATTCAATAGTATGGATCAACCAAGTTTAAATTACAACCATGAAGACATCAAGGAGGATAGAGCAAGATGGTTTTTAGCGAAAGAAATATTTATGAAAATGTTATTTTAAATTCACTTAGTTAAAAAGTTTTGTTATCCTAGAGTTGCTTTGTAATAGACAAGCACTTTGACACATGTAATAAACGGCTTAAACCATTAAGCAGTTAGGTTTATTGTTCAACTCAAGGAGCAATGTATAAGTATTCAAAATTTTGATTAAGCAAGGGTTGGAACCCATGAGATTTTGGAGAATTGTGTTTTCAAGTATTTCATTAATAAAATTGTAGAGCCAAAAGTTGGCGTTTCTTTCAGAGATTCTTGTGTTATTCCATGTTACAGTCTGTACTTCCCCCCCCCCTTTTTTTTTTCAATGTGGTTCACGCGCCGGCTTGACCGACGGGCTACATCCACGGAATAATTTCTGGTGGACCCACCCGAAGGGGCCTCACACACGCGGCCGCTGCGTGCCTAACCCCAAGAGAGTCGATGAGAATGGATCCCGCGACCTCACATGCTCGGAGGCCTAACTATGAGTACTCGACCGATTGAGCTAACTCTTGGGGCTTGTACTTTCCCTTCTTATGTGAATGTTTTTCCAGTTTACCTTTCCATTATGTTTTCCTTCATGTTTGAAATAAGTGTATAATAGTTTGGAATTCATATTTACTATGCTCTATCTGTTGTTTTCAGGTATCCACTAAGCTTTCTTCTAAATTTAATACATAATTCATTTTTACAATGCTTTGTGTTAATGGTCTATTCATGTTCTTCCTTTTTCACCAGACAATCAAATTTTGACTGTGACTGAGTAGCTACCTTGCCTCTGTTTTAAATTTCTATGCAGAAAGTTCTATTTATCAATATTCATATTTTGACTCCATATCCCAACGGTCATGTGTTATGTTTCAACCAATCCTATCAATTACAAACAATTTCACTTATACATATCTGGCCTTGTTAATATTCTGTGAGAGATCCCTCTATGAAGAGGAAAAATCCAGTATTCTCTTTTAAAGTGGTTTTTGCTGTTACTTGGGAATAGCCTTTACAACCTTTGGTAACTTTCCAGTGATAACAAATTGGTGTCATTTCCAGGGACGAAAGTGCATATCATCCCTGTGAAGAACGACAAGGATTGCAAAGTTTCAAGAAAGAAATTTATGTGGGCAAGTAGAAGTTTTTACATTCAAAATAAGGTTGTACATTGCCCTAGCGAATTCACATTCATTTTAAATAATATTACAAAAAGACATCCTGGCTTTTAGGAGAGCGAATACAAGAGGTAACCCTAATACTGAAACTTTGCAAAGTGTGGAGGATCCAGAAATATTGCTTAGAAATAAAAATAAAGAAAAAAGAAATAGTTCTCAGTTTGGTGCATCATCATGTCAATATTTTCATAGTATACACGAATCTGAATGGGAAACTAGTGTTGAGAGATTACTATTAAAATAAAAATCTGAATCTCACCTAAAGAAAGTTGAGATTAACCCCAGTAGGTTAGAATCACATCTTCTTGATTATTTGTGGAAGAACCTTCAAACTCCAGTAGAAACTGAACAAACTACTTGTACTACCCAAAACTTTCAGTTGCATACTCCCCCACCTACTAGGAATCCTCCAGTTTTTCAAACTCTACCACTTGCTCCAAATCCACCTAGACAAAGGCTGCAACTAGGTTTGCTCCACTGGCCTTACCTGCGGTGTTTCATGACCTTCCCTTAAATTATGCCTAGAGAATTTCATTGTATGATGGAGAAGGGAATGTTACTGCAAAATATCATGTTGGAAAATTTGATGATTTTATAGATTTGGAAGAGGTTGATCATGAAGATGTCAAGATGAGGCTGTTTGCACAGAGTTTGTCTAGGGAAGCTAAAAAGTGGTATAACTATTTACCTAATAGGTCTATTAAAAACTTTGATTCCTTTCAAACTTCCTTCTTGGAGAGATGGGACGATAAGCAGAGTCCATTACAAGTCCTATCTCAGTACAATAATCTTAAAAAGGGAGGTTTTGAGTCAGTCCATCAATTTTCCAGTAGGTTCACGAGAGTCTATAATTCAATACCTGATGATATTAAGCCTTCACCTGGTGCTGCTAAACTTCATTATGTCGAAGCTTTTGATAATGATTTTTCATTATTGTTGAGAGAAAGAAAATAAATCACTCTTCCTACTATGTTTACATATGCCTTAGAAGTAGAAGCCAATATGATGGCACGTGGGAAGATAAAACAAATGGTAGATGTTGATAGGAGGAAATGTAGAGAAGAAATGCCTTCCACCTCTGCTACTTCTTCATCTAATGATATCAAATTTGAAATGATGCTGAAGACAATGGAAAAGTTAATGGATAAGCTGACTATGGATACTAGGCAAGTGAATTGAGAACAGAATGAACCCCATATCAAAATCCCTAACTTTAGAAGGCTTATTCCTCCTCCACTTCCATAGAATAGACCAAGAGACACGAGGAATCCTAGAAATCAAGAAAACCAGCAAATAAGACCACCTTTCCCTGAAAATTATGTTGCTGGTGATGATGATGTAGAGTCTATTGAAGATCATATTCATCATTTCGATGATTTAGATTCTGATATTTATCTAACTGAGGAGGAACACAGTATTCTTGCACAGGTAGATGATAATAAAGATAATGAGGAGGAGTTGGAACAATATCAGAAGGGGTATATGCATGCTATAGATGATGTAAAAAAGATCCAATTGAGAAGTAGAGATGTTGTAGTGAATAAACGAAGGTTAAATCCAAATCAGCCTTCCAGTAGTAAGATGAATACAGAAAAAAGAAATGAAAAACAAAAAGAACCTGTTGTACATAAAGAAACTGAAAACAGAACTGAGAAAATAAAAGAGTTAAAACAAACAACACTCATGGATGTAGATAAAAGTTCTTCCATTTTTAATCTACAAAGTGAACTTGCTAAGTTGAATATTTCAATTCCTTTTAATGAACTGCTCAGAAATCAGGAGTATAGAAACACAATAACAAAAATGATTAGAAATCAGGGAGAATCTCAACCAGTTATTTTGGAATTAACAGATGACAATCCTACCATTGTTTTGGGGTCTAAGATTGATAGTGTGGATGATGAGGAAGTACCACCTTTTTATATGAGTTTAGATGTGCATGACAAAGTGTTGCATAATGCTATGTTAGATTCAGGTGCTTCACATAATTTGATTCCTAAAGGATTAGTAGAAAGTTTGGGTTATAGATTACAAGGCCTTACAAAGATTTGTATTCTTTTGATTCCAAAAGGGTGAAATGTTGGGGTTTGATAAAAGACATGGTAGTATACCTAAATAAATTACCATCTAAAACTGTGGTCATGGATGTTGTTGTGGATGATATCCCTCCTAAGTTTGGTGTTTTGTTGTCAAGATCTTGGACTTCAAAATTTAAAGGAAGCTTGCAAATGGATATGTCTTATGCTACAATTCATGTTCTTAATGAAAACAAGAGATTGTACAGTGAAAAAAGATCACCTTATGTTGTTAGTAGTCGAGATCAGCCAACAGTTCATCATATTTATTCTGTTGATACCGATTTAGGGTCATCTATTTTTTTCAATGACGTTTCTCCTTGTGATTCAAAAGTTGTTGTTCCAAGTAAAAGCAAAAAGAATGAAAAGGTGATAAATGAACATGAAGCATTGGAACGAAAGAAAAAGGAAGAAGGGATATGGACTATGTATTTTGATGGGTCTGTGGGTAAAGTGGTTGTTGGTGCAGGTGTATATATAATTTCCCCTATCAAATATTTTCAAGATCTTTCTTACAAGTTGAACTTTGAATGTACCAATAATGTAGTAGAATATGAAGCTTTGTTGCTGGGTTTGCAGGCACTGAAGGATTTGGGAGCTGAACAAGTCAAAGTTTTTGGAGATTCAGAACTTGTGATAAACCAAGTGAATGATAGTTATCAAACTAGGAATCCTAGAATGAGATCTTACAGGAATGAAGTATGGGATATGTTTAGAAACTATTTCACACAACACAGTGTCAAAGTAATTCTTAATTATGAAAATACAATTGCAGATTCCTTGGCCATTGCTGCTGGGAAATTTAAGACTCCTAGTGCAGGTAAAAGAAAGTACAAGGTTGACATTGTGAAAAGGCCTTCTATACAAGACAATACCAAGTACTGACAAGTTTTTGAAGATGATATGAAAATAAAAAGATTTTTGGAATTTTCTGGTGAATTTGTAAATACACAAATAGAAAATGAAAGTGTGGATTTTGAAAATTTTCAAGATGTATATCAAGAAGGAGTTGCTGAAACAGAGAAGTTGAAAAGCTCACTGGGAGGGAAGAATATAGTCCAATTGAAGAGTAATCATATTCCTAGAGGTTTAATTCCCTTAGAGAATCTTTTTTGACCAGAATGATGTTGTCAGAGATCCGAAAGTCAAACTTGCTGAAAACATCTTTGAAGATAAAAATATTGGTATTGAGGAGAATCCCAGAATTTTAAAGTTTTCTAAGAAATTTGTTAGAGAAAACCCACCAACAAAGCCTTTCCGACAGGGGTTCTCACTCTGTCGACACCCAACCAGCGCGATCTCCCTAAGCACCGGCCCAGATAGGTTTGACCCTGCCTGGCAACACCCGCAGACTAGATGAAGTATCACCTGAGATGTTAAGGGAGAGCTGCCGGAACCAAGTTTCTAGTAGTAAGAAAGGAGGATAGGGAATCGATGACTCAACAACATAATCATCGGGTACTTCAGAGATAGTTAATCAGAATTGTGGCATTCATCATAGATATATCAGCATGACTAATAGATCACTAACATATCGCATCATTCTCTTATTCATCACATCAGTTTCATTCATTCATACAACATGTTGGGGCTCGACCTTCAAGGTCCCTTATTTTGGCAACTCCGTGGTTTTGGGTTCGAAGCTTGTAAGCGGAGTTGCGGCCCAAAATAGTCTTAGGGGTGTCGGGGTTGGGTCGAAGCCCCTCTGTTTGTAATTAACCCATGGTTTGAACTCATGGTTTTTAAGCCCATGGTTTAAGCTCATGGTATTGTAATAGTGCACTGGTATAAATAGGCACTTGTGTAAAGGAGTAAGGTTAGGTTTTTGAGACATTTTTGATGTATGATGATTTGATGCGAAGGAAGGAAGACCTGTTTAGGGTTTAAGGTTAAGTCCCAGCTGAGTGCGTGGACGACCTCTGCAAGCTGAGTGCGCAGAGGGTTTTTGTAAGAAAGGTGTTGCAAGCTGAGTGTGCAACTTAAGGGTGCTGAGAAGATTTGCAGCTGAGTGCGCAGATCAGAACTGTGGTTTTTGTAAAGAGTTGAATATAAACACAATTCTGTGGACGTAGCCCCTATACTGGGGGTGAACCACGTATATCTTGTGTTGTGGTGGT
This sequence comes from Pseudotsuga menziesii, assembly GCA_001517045.1. Taxonomy (NCBI): domain Eukaryota; kingdom Viridiplantae; phylum Streptophyta; class Pinopsida; order Pinales; family Pinaceae; genus Pseudotsuga; species Pseudotsuga menziesii. Next base: position 359,996 of record LPNX011210146.1, read on the forward strand.
TTTGTGTTTGTTTCTGTTCTATTATGCATCTGTTAAGTAGATAAAGAATAAAGTAAGATAAGCTGTTAAATAATAACTTCGCTGTGAATTCCCAGTAAGGGTTGAGCAAGTACTGTATGTTATATAAAATATGAAGTTAGTTAAGTGAATTTTGAAGCTATTTATTGTATAAGTATTGTTTATAAGACTAAAGGTATATTAATATCCCTCTTGCGCTTGCAGAAACTTGATTCTGCGGCACCCCATAGCTGTTTCGGGTGAGACTGTTGATGAAATTGTCATTGATGCCAACATGGGCTTGCAGTGGCCTTTGAGATGTGCTTGGATCTTTGTTGGGTCAGATGCTTCTATTATTTGAAAGGTCACATAGATGAAGCCCTTACTCTTGATGTAGTCTTGGTTTGTGATTCTTTGGATATGATACTCATCATGGCACCTTTGCATATGATAGCTTGGGTATTGCAACCCAAGTGTGGGCATTCGGGGTCTTGGAACCCTTGTAGTTGGATCTAGGGAAAATCAAGGTTAAAGACACCCCTCATGATAATGATGACATGGATTCTGAAGTCAAACCCTTGGAATTGATGAAAGCTGGCGGTGAACTAGATGGAGTATGGTCAACAAACCTTAAGGCTTGACCATTGACGAAGATTTGTATTAAAAACATCAAATTTGGTATGTCGGCTCAGTCAAACATTTTCTATGTCGGCTCAGAATTAAAAATGATGTCGGCTCAATAAAGTATAAGTCGGCTCATACTTAAAAACTATTTTTTATATATCAGGTCGGCTTCATAAAATTAATTTATGTCTTTCTATGTCAGCCTCGTTAAATTATTGTATTTCGGCTCAAAACATTAAGTTTTTTTTTACTAATAAAATAAATTAAAAAGAGCAGGTCGGCTCAGCAAAACATGGGGCAAAAAGTGTATAAATATCTCCATCAACGACCTCATTTGGCACACAAAAATTTCGTGGAATAGCTCTGATATTTTCTTTGAGGCAGCCGCATAATAGTCTGAAATTTCGTGGGAGCAGTCAAGGAATTTTTTTTTAATTCGTGGGAGCAGTGAAAATTTCGTGGGAACAAGATCTTTTGACTGTGAAATTTTTTTTTGGGAAGAAGCTCGCTGAGTAGGAGCAGTTTCTTTGGAAATTCATAGGAGCAGGAGTCTAATCATCATTCTTGAAGGCAGCTGCAATTTTTTTTTTGTGACTGGTTCCTGTCTTGATAGGCTCACGACAGCCTTGCTAGTGCCCTTCCAGTAATGCTAGCAACCTACAGGATTGGTCTCAAGCCACCCGAGCCCTATTAGGGCCTGCTGCAATTCACCCAAGCCCTATTTGGGCCTATCATAGTCCACGGTTGCAGCAGTGCTGGTTTTGCAGGGTGTTTTCAAAACTAGTTACAATTTTGTGTTTGCTGGGTTGTGGAGGACACACTAATGAGTGTTGGAATTTTTTTGGGCTGTCCCAATTTGCTGCACAATCCTTTTATCAGGTGGAGGGAGGAAATATTGTTGCAGATCTGAAGATTTCGGGTCATGCTCCTTCAGAAAGACAAGTTTTGTGATGCAGAAAATCAATTTCTGGAACTGTTTTTGTCTATCTCTTCTTTTGCAAATTTCTGGGTATCATTATCTATCTTTTGCACCAGGAATTGCTGTAGAGTGCAGCAGCAAGAGCAGCCATGAATGTACTGAGGGTGACCATCCATGAATAATTTAGAAACAATGTGAATTTCTCAGAATTTTCTGTCCATATTCGACAACATATTCTCCTTAATAAAAATCTGCTCACAATGGAAAAACAATCTTATTTTCTGTGCTGTTAATCTTCCATTAATGAACTCAGAAATCAGTCTGTGAGTCATATAGTTTGATTGGGATGTAATTGGGTTGAGTCACAAACTCTGTGAAAAAATTCAAGTCAATGTTGGTAGCATTTGGGAAGAGTTGTAAAATGGCAGATTTCTATGTTATGATTGGAAGAGAATACCTAGTCTTTTTCTTGTGTGTGGCATAAACCTTTATTGAAAATGCAATTTGAAGTGTTACTACTTTGTGTAGCCTGTTATTAGATGGTTGTGAAGCTTGGCAGCGACATGATGTTGTGATGAGTCTGTGACTAATTGTTGACAGTGGTGTATAAGTCAATCATGATGATGATGACGGAGATGTGTTAGTGATTCCTTTGCACAGTGACAAAGTAATTCCTTTGCAGTGATGAAGTGACCTTTTTTCCCAGTAAAGAAGTGATCTCAGTCCTTCATACAATTGTGAGTTTAAAGTGCAGTTGGGTATATGAGACTATAGAAGTCTATGAAGCAACGAATAAGATGCATGGGAAAATATTTGATTGAGAAGACTTCTTGATGGTTGGCATAACCAGCAAACAAAGTGTGACCAGATTTTTGAGCAACAGATTTGATAGGTTCATGACATGAGTTGATGAAAAAATCTGTGAAACAATAAAGAAGCAGTAAAAATGCTTGATGACTTGCCACAATGATGAATCCTGTGTAAAGCATGCCACAGGACTTATGGTATTGATGATGGTGCAAGCAAACTACAAGATTGATGCACATAAACAGTCTCAGATCAAATTGCAGACCTCCAGAAACAGTTTTGGTTTGAAGTCTTCTCCAGCTACTGCAAAATGTCCACTTATTCAGCAGTAGACATATACAGGCTTGATAGATGAAATATTTGCATGAATGAGTGAGAACAGCAGTAAATAAAGGTAATGCAAGGTAATCACTGCAGATTAGCCTTTGTTGGTAATCTATCACATATACATGCCTTGATGTTCTATGATGATCAGAGAAGACAGTGAGCAGTGTTAGTGATGAGCAGATTGACCAGAAGTAGATTGTTCAGTTGTGGTTGATGAGCTGAAGATTAATGAGCTGTGTTGACCAGCAAAAGAAGTACTGATCAGAGGATAATTTGCAGCAGTAAATGGCCAGCAGTAGTGATGATGAGCAGATACTCGGCAGTTTATTGAGTGTAGAAATTCAGGCCTGCAGTAGATTAATTTCACCCACAACAATTAACAATTGATCATGCAAAATTATCAACAATGGAGACTGAATATGGAG
>LPNX011210146.1:367948-489142 GCA_001517045.1 Pseudotsuga menziesii
GGAGCTGTGGTTGATGGTTGATGTGCACAGATATTTGAGCACAGATTGAGACTATGACCAGCAGCAGAGATGACGAGCCAAGATGATGTGCAGTGTTGGTAATGAGCAGAGATGAGCAATGGTAATGAGCAGCAGTGAGCAGTGTTACATAAGAGTTGAAGTGATAAGCAGAGAAGATGAACAACTTTGATATGTTAGAGATTTCTTTATAGTAACACGAGTATACTGTATTGTAAATGCAAGTTTGCCTTGCTTTTTGAGGTTAGGATACCTCAAACCCTTCTTAGCAAGGTCTAAGAAAACCAGGCAGGGTCCTGGATGAAGAGTAGGTGCTCTATGTATCAGTAGGTGCTGATTTTACCTAATGGTTGTAGCCGAGCCAAACTAATATAAAAAGCTTACAATTTATATGATGTGGTGTTTTCCTGTGTTATGGTTCTTGATGAGTTAAATGCTATGATATGTTTATGAAAAGTTTATGTGATTGATTGATGAATTGGTAGTTATCTGTGTCAAGCTAAGAAAAGGTTTAAAATTGGCTTTACACTGATTCACCCCCCCTCTCAGTGTCTACAGAGACTGCAACCTATTCGCAGTTTGTTGCCGAAAGGGCCAACACTGTGGGTCTTTTGTTGGTGTGAAGCTAAAGGTATAATACCCGGGTCTGCCCATAGCCCAACAAAGTGGTTCCATTGCCGGTTGAACAGTATTTTTTCAAGAGGGATTTATGTCATACCTCGGGGGATAAGTTCTGGAGTCCCTCAGTGAAAGAAATCAGTGACTGGATCGAAGAGACCTATCTATAAATTTGCCGAACAAGAAAATAAGGATCCTCGTCTTAGCTCAGACGACTTTTTGCAAAGGTACGTTTTTACTGATATTCATGCAATTTTATTTGGTGGTATCCACGTAGAATTGCACCAGTGGTTATCCAGGTTGACAGAGAGAAAGACGAACTTCATGAAAGATCAGTTTCCTGCCTGGACCCCTGCAAGAATTAAGATATTGCAAAGAGTGAACAACGCGATCTCAAGGGCTGTTGATTTTTGGACGACGCGAACCCTTGAAGCGTTTGTGACGGAGTTTGCCATCGACACGCATACTTTGTTCAGCGAAGCAGAAAGGAAGTTCTTCAAAGGACCTAGGTGTAAGTACTTGAATTCATTTGTTCTAAATATTAAAATGCTTTTGGCTGAGAAAGGAATCTTGCTTATTGAATCTGATTGCTAGATTTGTTATTACTAACCTATGTTTGGAAGTGCAAGTGACTGCAACGAGCAAAGTGGTTTGCTTCGCAGTGGTAAAATATACAAAAGAGATATTGGATCCGATACCCTTGGCTAGAATAACGTTGATACCTCGCTAAGTCTAGAAGACTCTAACCCTGAAAAAACCCCTTTTGTTAGAAACCCTCCTATCACGCCATAACGCAGACCTTTTAGCCCTCAAAACCCATCGCCGTCTGAAAGTAAACCTAACCCTAGTAGTTCTGTCGTAGGTTAGTCTCCCTCAGTAAGTTCCCCTCCCCCTATTACCAGCCCCCCTCCTCGCCCCCCCTCGATCCAATATGGCCCATGTGAACGACGATATCAAATTTCCAGTCTTCAAAGGAACTGGATCAGAGGATCCAGAGCAGTTTTGGTTCCTGTGCGAAGCTGTGTGGACCGCGAAGAATATTACGGATGAGAATACCAGAAGGGCGCAGCTAATCACCTCTTTTCGAGACCGAGCTTTGACCTGGTTCATGAAGTTTTCTATCACTCAAACCTACCTCCTGGCTGATATTAAAAAACCTATGATAAAGGAATTTAAGAGGCCTAAATCAGAGTTGCAGTGTATCACTGAACTAAAGGAAATTCAGCAGAAGAGAGGTGAATCCGTGTGGGAATTTGATCAAAGGTTCAAGGTTCTGCTGGACCAAGTCAGTTTTACTATTGGACTAGAGCAACACAAGGAATGGTTCATTGCAGCCCTGTTACCTCATATCAGGACCCCACTTATGCAACAGAAGGTTGCTGACCAGCAAGAGGCCTTAGAAACTGCCATGAAGCTTGAAACGGCTCCTATCGGAGATAATTATGGCATAGCTCAAATATAGGCACAGTTAGTAGAGATGGCCTTGGAGCTGCGCGACATGAAGAAAGGCAAAGCTATTTGAGAAGAGGTTTGGTGTACCCGCTGCAAAACAAAAGGACGCGACAAGGAACAGTGCCCTGCACTAAGAAACTACCTGAGTACCGGTGCACCAAATCCATTTAACCTTGCTGTCCTCTATTGTGAGATCTGTCGAACAACTAGCCTGAATCAACCTAAATATTGTTATCTGCTACAGAGGTATGTCCAAGTTCCTAAGAATCCCTATTGTAAGTTCTACAAGTCAGTCGAGCACAATGCAGATGAGTGTCGTAGCTTTGATCTCATGCGAGAGCGCACATATGATGCTTATCACGTACAAAATGAGGCGCAAGGAAATGATGGCTATGGCTACCGTGGTGGTAACCCAGGTCGAGGTAACTTCAGAGGTCGTGGTGGTATGCCTGGAATAGGTCGCAACCAGGTTATTTGCTATAACTGCAATCAGGCAGGACATGTAGCTAGAGACTATTAGAATCCAACTACGACATGCCGATATTGCAGAGTAGTTGATCATGTTATAGAGTAATATCCATAGTTGATAGTAAAAATACAAGAAAGGAATGGCCCCCTTACGCAGAATGTTCAGATGATTTTTGTAGAGAGACGACCTGTCCCAGATATTAATGTTGTTACAAGGAGTGGAGCTACGATGCAAGTGCAGAATACAGCAAAACAGCCTAATGAGCCTCGGGTCCGCAAGACCCTAGAGAAATTCCCAGCCTTCGATGTTAACAGAGAAAAAGAAACATTCATGGAAGCTAGGCAAGACTTTGCTGATCCACTTGTAGCAGTGTCGCAACAGCTCCACCAGCCGTCGCAGTTACAAGAAGCTTTGCCGGATCAAGTAAGTGCTTTAACATCTTTTTTACAGAGTTGTATGAAGTTGTTACGAAACAAGACTGCTATGAATGAGTTATAGAAGGTTCTCCATTCTTGTGAATCTCAGTGAAACCCTGATAAAGGAAAAAATGTTAATTGAGTTAGAAGGACTGGACGAGAAATGAAGTTGCATGCTCAGATAGGAGAGTATGATATGAATGACATCATTTTATATTTGGGATCTGAAGTAAATGTCTTAACTAGGTAGACTTGGGAAAAAATGGGAAGCCCTACCCTTGAATGGTCCCCTATACAGCTGAGACTAGCTAATCAGCAGAATATTGTACCTTTGGGTAGACTCCCTAGTGTATCAGTAGATATTGATGGAGTCAGTACGTTAGCATACTTTGAGGTAATTGAAATAATTGATGACAGCAACCCCTATCCAACACTGCTAGAAATTGAATGGGAAATAGATAATGATGCAGTTATCAACCTTAAGAAGAGACAGATGACTTTCGAAGGAAAAGGACTGAGAGTCATAGTACCATTGGACCCTTCTCAAGGAGAGAGGTACACAGAGCCAGTGAGAGATGAAGAACATGATATTTTAGACCACATTTACAACATCACTGCTAAGGAAGAAGACTATGTTAACCCTAATAATGAAGGAGTAATGGATTGGCAGTGTGACAGTTCTTGTATGACTGACTCAGATGACGGCCTAGAGAATTGGCAGAATAGACTGTATGAGCTACATGGACATCTATGTGCAAAAATTACCAAGTCTCTCAGATGGCTTAGTTCACAGACAAGAACCTTACCTGTTTTTGATGGTTCAACAGACCCAAAATAGTTTATCATGCAATTCTCAGAGAAGATACCAGACTCACAAAAAATGGAGACTCTAGATTCAGTATTCAGAGCTGCAGCTGCCAGATGGTGGAATGGCCATAAAAATCACATTCATAACTGGGAAGCTTGTCAAAAGTTTCTTCTCCTGAGATTCACAGATCGGCCTCACGAGGTGCGCAGCAGATTTGATGGTCAGACCAACCCTTACGAACACTTGGAATAGTGTTGTGAATCATGGAAGCATGTACCTTCTAACGAATGGGTACATCGGTTTGTACACACTTTGGAACCTGCAGCAAAGAATTGGTATGCAGAGGTAGAGATTCGCCATGGTACTGTAAGTTGGCATACTCTTGTTGATAGTTTTGTGCTTACATTTTTTATTAATGAGGTTTTCCCTGCTCTCGACGCAGCTATTAGGCTGCTCCATACTAAAGTGTTTGATGATAAAGGCATAGCCGAGTACCAACCTGATTGGAAGGAACAAGAAGCTAATGAAGTGGGATGCTATAACCTCACCATTGATGAAGATGATGACCCTCGCAACGTTAATATTCCTGAGTTAGAAGGACAATGTGAAGTACATGGACCGGCAGTCGAAGCACCCAAAGTAACTCAGCCCCTGAAGACAAGGAAAGTAAATATTGGAACAAAAGAAATGCCTAAGTACGCTACCATTGGAGATTATTGGGATGAAGAAATGGTAAGCGAAGTGACCCAAATTCTCCATGAGTATCAGGATCTATTTCCGATGAAGTTCCCAGAAATAAAAAGAATCATTAAAGCTGGGGAAGACATTCTATCATGGGTCGAAGCTCGAAGCTCTGTCGAAGTTAGTATCAGGAAGTGTCGAATGTCCTTATTATGGCGTAGCCAGAGTTATTGGCTATGCGGAAGAAGGAAAGATGTGTCGTAGCTGCATCTTTGTCAGCTGTCCATCATGAAGGAGATTCAAGCGAGAGACAATTACTCATACATGCAAATACAAGATGCCACAAAGCAGAGTGCGAGCTTCGCAGCACAACTGAAGGAAGCAGATCAGAGGAAGAAGGCAACAGAAAGTAAGCAGGCCACACTGGCGCGAGTAGTGGATGAGGCGTGTCGAAGTCTCCCTGACTTCGACATATAGGCCGAAGAAGAACTAGAGCAGAGGATAGTCAAGTTGAAAGACTATGCGCTCCAGTCGCGGAACCAGATAGAGACGATGAAAGTAGAGCATGAGGCTCAGATTGCTGAGCTTCAAATTCGCATCATTCCGAAGAGTCCACCAGAGATCAGGGAACAATGTCGCAGAGACATTCAGGCCTCAGCCACAAAGATATCGGACCTTGCAAGCAGCGTAGCAAAGTTGCTAGAGGAAAGTGTTGAGGCCTGGACAACCTTACAAGAAAATCCAGAAGTAGAAAAGCTGCAAGAAACCATCAAGCAGCGACAGACAGAGCTGGATGCAGTAAAGCCAGAAATTAAGACTCTGCCTCCTGCGCAGAAAATGCTCAAGGTAAAACAAAGAAAGGAACTCCAACAGGAAATTGAATCGTGCAGAACGAAAGCAACACTGTTGGAAAATTCTATGCATCCCCTTATCATAGAAGCCTTGGATTTGAGCACTGTTGCGGACAGCCAGCTCAAAGTTCTGAGGGACTATGATGCATTTGCACAAGAAAAGGCCAGAAAAGCATCAGTAGCAGCATTGCAGGAATTGGTGGAGAAGGAATAGGAAGCCGATGATATTATGCGCGGCCTCAACAAGTAGTTTACAATCTTTGCCAACAAGGTTTGTCCACCAGAAAAGCAGCAGAGTGTCCCGGGACGGGCCACTGGTGAGTCTTACGGGCCTGTTGGGGCTCAACCTTCAAGGTCCCTTATTTTGGCAACTCCATGGTTTTCGGTTCGAAGCTTGTAAGTGGAGTTACGGCCCAAAATAGTCTTAGGGGTGTCGGGGTTGGGTCGAAGCCCCTCTGTTTGTAATTAACCCATGGTTTGAACTCATGGTTTTTAATCCCATGGTTTAAGCTCATGGTATTGTAATAGTGCACTGGTATAAATAGGCACTTGTGTAAAGGAGTAAGGTTAGATTTTTGAGACATTTTTGATGTATGATGATTTGATGCGAAGGAAGGAAGACCTGGTTAGGGTTTAAGGTTAAGTCCCAGCTGAGTGCGTGGACGACCTCTGCAAGCTGAATGCGCAGAGGGTTTTTGTAAGAAAGGTGCTGCAAGTTGAGTGCGCAGCTTAAGGGTGCTGAGAAGATCTGCAATTGAGTGCGCAGATCAGAACTGTGGTTTTTGTAAAGAGTTGAATATAAACACAGTTCTGTGGACGTAACCCCTACACTGGGGGTGAACCACGTATATCTTGTGTTGTGGTGGTTTTGTGTTTGTTTCTGTTTTGTTATGCATCTGTTAAGTAGATAAAGAATAAAGTAAGATAAGCTGTTAAATAATAACTTCGCTGTGAATTCCTAGTAAGGGTTGAGCAAGTACTGTATGTTATATAAACTACGAAGTTAGTTAAGTGAATGTTGAAGCTATTTATTGTATAAGTATTGTTTATAAGACTAAAGGTATAGTAAGATCCCTCTTGCACTTGCAGAAACCTGATTCTGCGGCACCCCATAGCTGTTTCGGGTGAGACTGCAACCTGTTCGCAGGTTGTTTCTGAAAGGGCCAACACTATGGGTCTTTTGTTGGTGTGAAGCTAAAGGTATAAAACCCGGGTCTGCCCATATCCCAACACAACAGATTCAAGAAACATCGACCATTGACATCACAACACATAAAGACAAAAAAGAAATAAGAGACAAGATCAATTTAGGGAAATATACATCATATCATATTACTTCTACACAACAAATCCAAATCATACAGTACTTCTCCATAGCAGGAGACTGATCACAACCCAAGATTCAAGAGCTGGTTGACACAGACAGAGCCAAAACTGCTCAAGAACAAAATGAAGCGACAAGATCACAATAAGATCACAAAAATGGATTGATCGATTGATCTTTCACCTCAATTATGCTTCATGATACCCATTTAAAATTGCAATTCTAACTCTATATATAGGCTTGCGCCTTTACATCCAAGGTCCACTTCTAACTAACTTTTAACAAACTAGTGACCTATATCCACAAAATGTGGTCAAACAATACAAAATTGCATAAGAAATTCCAAAAACAATTATTCCTCCGTCTATCGCACTGATTTGGTCCTGTGTAGCATCGTGTAAGCTTGCACAGCCTCCGCGATGCTGTGCAACTCACTTACCCAAATCCATGCCAACAGGCCCCCAACATAGTCTTATGGCTCATCCTTGAGCCATGTCAGGTAGATAGGGTGTACTCCGTCGTCTTGGTATTGAAGTCCTCGAACTGCTGTGAGATCTCTCGAACCTGGAGCTAGACTTGTTCTGCTGCATCTTGATAATTTAGGAGGTCCTGCTTCATTGGGTGTGCCTCCCCGGCCTTGCTATCCACCATCTTCCTACCTTCTTGTACCACCTGTAACACAACGACTACTTTGACAGCCAATTGCCCACTAATATCTTGGAATTCATCCAGCTGGGTGCTGCGCTTGCACTAACATTCTTGGGCTTTGGTGGCTCGCTATTGCATCTCCTTCAACTCTTCAGAGCATGTGATTTGAACCGTGAGAGGCATTTCTTTTAGCGACGTCTTCAGTGTCATCAACTAAGCTTCGGTTTCCTGCGCTTGCTTGGTCAACTGGTCCAGTTGGTCGTCTTGGATGACACTTTGCAAGAACTGTGTCTTTTCTTTGGTGATCGTCTTCGCTTCCTACTCCATAGCTTCAAACTAGGACGCAATCTCTTCGATGGTATTTCTCCACTTGACAATCTGCTCTGGCGGTGTCTCGGGGTAAACAAGGGAATTCAATAGATTGTTTGTCAATAGGAGCTGGGAAATAACTTTCCCAAGTTGCTTGGCCTTGGAAACTATAGTGATTTCTATCATGCTTTCATAGATATGTTGACAGGCCTTGTCAACAACTTTCTCAACTGTGCTGCAACTAGCACATATCTACGCTTTCTCATCAATGAGGCAGTCTTGCTCCTTCTTCAACTCAGTGACTTCTTCGGTGGCTTTCCGTTGCAGCTCTTCCTGTGCTTGCTTCATTGTGGTGATATCTCGTGCCTTTTCTTCTACAAGCTGCTCTTTGACCTACTGCAATGCATTAGCTTCTTCCTATAGCTTCTTAGCCGCGTCTTGCGACTATACGTACCCATCGCTAAGTTCCTTCTGCCTGTCAGCCAACTCCTGGCCGACACCTTGCTGTAGTCGCACTAGAACCTGAGTCAGTAATTTGTTGAGATCGAAAGCAATGATCGGTAATGGTTGCAACAATCAGTTCAATTATGTACTACTCGCATTGATTGTAGTTGGGTGAACTTGAACTTTCCTGGCCCGCGGCTTGGTGCTAATTGCTGGGAATTCCTGCATCATAGTTTTCTCTGATGTCGTTTTTGAAACAACAACATAAATAGAATCTAACTTAGCTATTATTGTGGAGAACCCTCTTGGTTGGACTGACACATGGCTTGCTCCGCGGCATCAGATGAGTCTGTGACAACCTTGATGAGCCACTGTAGTTGGCTCTCCATCATAGAGCAGGAGATTTTTCCCATGTCAAATCCATGCACCTTTTGGTTCGTGCCTCCTCCAAGATGCGCTGTGCTTCTAGATCATATTTCGCCGATGAATCTCCATCGGAGTCATGGATACCTTGCCCTGCTTGAACAGATTTTCAGGGGCATTTGCTGGTGGCCCTGTAGATATCTCCTCCACGCACATAGGTTTGCGCCATTCAGCCGACCACTCTTGAACGACAACATCCAATTCTTTGTCTGTGATTTTGTAGGCCATAGGTAGCCATTGCTTGTTGGGGTCTCGTCACGCATGGATATAAATGGAATGAGGTCTGATAGAAAACTGAAGGATCCTCCAATATTTGGATGCAGCAGCATTAGATAACTGGGGAACCTTGATGGCTATGGCCTACAACGCTTCCCAATAGACCCAAAAATGGAACGCACAGTCCATTTGTCGACTAGGTTCCGCGACCCACCATAAGTTCTGATACCGTATGCCTTTGCACACCTTCAAAACAACGACTGACATCTGTTGGTGATCTGCCAGCTCCATCTATATGACTAATGCAATGAGAATCAACAACCAACTGTAGGAAAAAGGCCGTTCCCCGGCCTGAGCAGCAACAACATCTTCTAGAAACTAGTTTAACAGAAATAGGGACCAGTTCATTTGTACGCCCTCAGCACATTTTTTGTGCACATGCAAACATGCCTGAATTGCATTTGATTTGCAGATTCTTCATGATGATCTTGCTGGCCAAAATGCGTGCCCCGATATGCACTTCTCGCTCAATAATACTGTCGATGCGATAGGCGTAGCCATCGCGCTACAATCCAAATCTACCCTTCAACTATTGGGCAAGCTTTTTGTCATTGTCATGCCCTCTGAAATACTATGCCAAATCTTCCCCGGCCTTTGGTAATCCCATAATTTCTGAAATTAGGTCAACCGTGACCAGAATAGGGTCGTTCAACCATATTGTCCCACCATGAAAGTACGCCAACAGTTGTTTGACACATGTGTGTGCTTCATTCAATCGCCCAAAATGAGGCATGTTAATGAGCCCCAACAACCTAGATGTGTCCAAGCCCTGCGCCCATGGGTGAGGAATCCGTAGGATAGGTGCACCGGGTACCGTAGGCACCGACTGGTAAGGTTCATCTACTACATCCTTCAGCAGCAATAAATCATGGTCTTCATACTTCATCTTGACCAAGGCGGGTATGATGTCCACCGAGCAAGTCATCCCTTCTGGTAGCGGCAACGACTTCGACGGATACTTTTGATTCTTGGTGAGCTTCTTTGGCTTCACCCTAGGCCGTGTTGGAGTGAAATATCCAAGGATATCATTGATGGAGATTCCCCTAGGATTTGTAGACTTGATATCTCCTGAGATTGATGGTCCGGTCTGTGCAGTTCCCCCCCCTTGCGCCCTAGCAGAAGTGTGCATGTGTCTCTTCTGCAGCAGTGTGGAACTGGACTTCTGAGCCTTCCGCTTCCCTCTAGGGATTGAAGAGGATCTGATTGGCATACTCATGAATTACTCTTCGATTTTCGTGGGTTGAATGGGGGATTCTTGCTCACTCGAAATATCGACCGTGTCGGGAGTGCTCAACATGCCGCACTCTACAATCCTCACAATGCAAATGAATACACTGCAATTTCACTCCTTTCCTATCAGACAAAATTCTGCTACTATACTGAACTCAACACTTCACTCAATTCAACTGAACAATGCCTTGCGCCCGTGTCCTGAACCATCTTATAGCCAATTACCGATCCAATCTCATCATTTCCAAATCTATGGTGTCCATCATTACTAAATCTAGCATTAACGAACCCAAATTCGTCGGCAATCCCATCTCACTAATGGTTGGATTGGTCATAAATGCACGACGCTTCACCAAGCGCTGCCATCTAACTGCTTTAACTGTCTATATTTATTGCTGATTTGACCAACTCACAGCCCTACGACTATCGCAGGTGGTCTCCCTCACAACGCTATTGATTTCTATCCTTGCACATGCAGCCTCTTCCTCTGTGCTCTCCTTGCTGCTATCTACCTAGTCTACTAATTTTTTTATTTTATTTTAACTCTTGGGTAGTGCCTCAAGCATTGCGCGGCTCAGGCCTCATCCTATAGGGCTTCAAGTGACTTCCATTCACAAGTTTCGGTAGCACTGCACCATATAATTGTTGTAACTGAACTGCACCCCAGAAGTAATTGAATGAACAAGATATGGGCCTAACCAGTGCATTTGTAACTTACCTGGATGCTTCATGAACTTACTGTCACATAACAACACCAAATCTCCCTGTGTAAATTGTTTATTCTTAATGTGGTGATCATGCCATGCCTTTTGTCGATCCTTCTCGACGTGCTGGTGGAAACCTATGATAAAACAGTCCTCTTCAAGTTGGATCAACTGTGCGATGCACTCCTCCAGTGCTTCCACATTATCCATGCCAGTCGCGGTAGCAATACACAGACTAGGAACAATGTATTCCATAAGCATGAATGCCTCTTTCCCGTATACCAATTTGAACGGTGTCTGTCCCACCAGCCTTTTACAAGTGGTGCAATATGCCCATAGTACCGCTGGAATTTTCAAATCCTAGTCATCGCGATTAGCATTACATACCTTTGTAAGAATGGTTTCCAATATTTTGTTGAAGGCCTTGACAGTCCCATTCACTTGCGGATGGTATGGTGTGCTTTTCTTATGCTGCACCTACAACTCCTCGGTTAGTGATCTTACCGTTTGATTGATAAAGTGACTACCCTGGTCACTCATCAATATCCTGGGACATATAAACTGTGTCACAATATTCTTGAATATGAACTTTGCTACTATCGCAACAATGTAGTCTGTAACTCATGCAACCTTTGCCCACCTTGTCAGATAGTCAGTTGTTGTAATGATGTACCGCGCACCAGTCCTCTTTCCTGGTGGATTAATTGGAACCACAAATTCCACAACCCATTTATCAAAAGGTTGTAGAGTTACATGTGGCACACGCGGCATCTCATCCTATCGTGATGGTTTGCCAACACGCTGATAGACATCGCAGCACCGCGAATAATCTGCTGCATCATCATGTAAAGTAGGCCACCATAGCCCACCGCGCAACACCTTACACATAGTAGCCATTCCTCCATAGTGGCCTCCTGCAAATCCTGCATGTGCTTATGCTAGAATAGGTCCTTGTTCATGCGGTAAGATGCACCATCACAAGATTTCATTTGGTCCAAGTTTGTATAATTTCCCAGCAATCAGCTGGAAATTTGAAGCCTTCACTACCAATTGCTTTTTTTGATTGGTCGACAAGTCTTCTGGGGAAACTCCAGTTGCTAGGAACTAAATGATAGGAGCATAATGGTCATCTATTATATCTACCTAGAACAACTGTGCATCAAGAGATCCATCATCAATATTGGTAGGTTCTTCTCCTGTCTCAATGTAGGACAGATGATCAGGGCCAGCATTCAACCATCCTGGCTTCACAATTATCTCAAAGCCGAATTCTTGAAAAAGTAGCAGCCATTGACAGATCTTCCCCCCCAACATAGGATTATTGACCAGATATTGCAAAGTGGAGTGGTCCATGAACATTTTGAATTCACCGCCCAATAGATAGTGCCTAAACTTTTGCAACGTGTAAACCATGGCCAATCCTTCTCTCTCAGTGGTTGTGTAATTCTTTTTAGCAAAAGACAAATTTGTACTGGAAAATGCGATCAGATGATCCAGGTCGCCCTCACCTAGTTGCGCAAGAACTACCCCTGGCGCAACAGAAGAGGCGTTGACATGGACATGGAACTCCTTTTTCCAATCGGGGAATACAAGTATAGGCATTGATGCCATCTTGGCCTTCAGTGTGTCGAAGCTTCCTTAACACTCTTGATTCCACTCAAATGCAACATCCTTCTTTAAAAGCTTCTCCATAGGGGCAGCAATTGCAGCGTATCCTTTGATGAACTTGCGATAATACCCCGTGTGTCCCAGCATCACACGAAACATCTTCACATTTTTCGGTGGTGGTATACTAAGGATAAGCGCAATCTTCGTAGGGTCGAGCAATAGACCTTGCTTGCATATTATGTTTCCTAACAACATCCCAAATGGCGTGCAAAAAATTCACTTCTTTGAATTCAATGCAATTTGATGCTGTTGACACCTTTCCAGCATCAGTCACAAGTTTTCTAAATAATCCTTAACCAAACCATAAACTGTCCAATCATCCATGTGTACCTGCAGGAACTTCTGAATGAAAACTTTGAATGCATCGACAACCACTCGAGAATATATCGCTGGTGCATTCTTAAATCCAAAGGGCATGACTATATATTGAAAACAACCCCATTCAGTGACAAAGGTGGTCTTATGCCAATATTCCTTAGCAATTAAGATCTGGTGATACCTTGAAAATCCATCTGTGAAAGAGTACATCTCTTGACCGCCTACCCCTTCAAAGACCTCATTTGTAAAGGGAGTTGGAAAAGGATCATGTAGGAAGGAATCATTCAACTTTATTAGGTCGACACAAATGCGAACCTATCTAGTCTTCTTGTCCTAAACCACCATAGGGCTTATCCATTCCGATTCTTCAACAAGATCAATGATTCTAGCGTCCAACATCCGGTCGAGCTCAGCCTTGACACGTTCTTTGTATCGTAGGTTCAGTTGATATGGTCTCTATCGCACAGGTTTGGCGTATGGTTTCAACAGGATTTTCATCTCCCCTAGTTCCCCTAATATCCCTTTCATTTATGAGATTCGTGTCGGGAAGAGATCTTGGAACTCATGCAGCAGATCTGTGATCTATGCCATTGTCTGATCATCCCAATAGTCCCTAATATTAGGAAACTTTGGGTTTTCTTCCGTCCCAATGTTAACTTTTCTAATCTTCAGTGAATGACTCGTGGGGTCAGTTGGTATGTCTGGTGCTACAACATCACGACTTCCTTTTGATTCTGGAATATTGACATTCCACATGTCATTATCATCTTCAGGTTCACCAGATAGATTGTAACATGTCATCATAGATTGCATATGACACTGTGCATGCAGATATACAAGGTATGCAACTGGTACAACCTTCAATACTACATTGTATATAAGTTGGAGTGCATTGTGGACCTCAGTTTTAGCATCCCGGAAACTAAAATTCTACGCAAAGAAAACCGACAGCTCCTCCCTGGTAGTTATGGTTTTGTGCAGTTCTGTCACTACATACTAGGATCTAGGCATCTCGTCCAAAGTATGAACAAAAGCATGGACCCACTCATCCTTGGCTTGCGACACCCACAAGGCCTAACATTCCATCAAATGTCTGGTGGGGTAATTTTGGCCATCATATCTCCCAGCATGATAGATCTCTAAATCATCGAAGCGCACCATCATCAATCATCGACACTATTCCCGTTCATGGATTGTTTGATTGTGAGTCCCCCACCAGCGTGCTGGGGTGGCCTTCAATTCTTCTTCCAGCGCCAGCAATCTCTATGGTTCAAACACTTTTTCTTCAAATTCTTTGAGTAATCCAAACAACTCTGGAAGCCCCTCGTAGATTGGAAGCTCGATAATCTCAGCCGCAATGCGACGGAGAGATTGCGTGACCATTCCACACTTTCTAAAAGACACTTTATGCAACCATTTTTTCCAATTTTCTAAAGCATCATCAAAATCAGAGGACACAGAGCTAGCGTTGCACCATCTGAGTTCTCCATCAGCGATAGGGTAGATATAGTCTTCATAGATATTGTAGGCGTGATCCCACCCTCTACCCACTTCATCCTTGACAGGTTCAATATACTGATGTCCTTCATGAGGGTCCATGGGAGCAATAACCCTGATATCTTGGTTCTCAAATGTCATAAGCTGGTTCTTGAAATTGATAAATGCCATGCTATCATTGGCCCATTCAATCCCCATCAGCGTGGGATAAGAGCCTCCACCATCAACTACTTCCATAAAATCAAAATCGGCATATGTTTTCATACCTTCGACATCGACGACCAGGTTTGATACATGAACAATAGGCTGAACTTTGGCCCGATTTGCTAGTCACAGTTGCACAGGGGACCATCCCAACGTCGAATTTCCCATCAGCTGTCAAGTCTTCCTAGTCAAAATATTCACATTCGACCTGAGATCCAGAATAACTGAATCGAATTCATAGTCCTCGATTTGGATGTTCATTCTAATCTCTTTGCTTGTATTTCTATTCTAGAGGGAATTCACTGCGGAATCCTTCAACATCTTGTTTCGGTGGCATAAAAACTTCTCAATCTCAACGAGACCCTTGGGATCCCCGACTAGTGACAGACAGCTCTCAAAAAACTATTGCAAGGTATCATGCTGTTGTGATGGTCCTGCCTCTATAGAATGATCAAAATTAGATGGCATTTCAACAACATGTGACTTAGCTGGATTTCTCCCGATTGCATGCTTGGCCTCAAAGAAGGTATCTTTCTTTGTCACAATATCAAATGTTGCCTTTTTCTTTCCAGTAAACTGAACTTGTTGATGGGGTCCATCTTCTCTGGTCATCGCACCTGCATGAGTGACAACAACAACGTCGACAGCCTGGGTTCTGGGTTCTGCTAGAATCATCGCAATCGTTGGTACTTGATTATGGTTCTGAGCTTGGTTCAAGGGTGGATTTTGATTTGTCGACAGGTTCATAGTCTGATTTTGAGTATGTAGTGAGATCTGAGTCTGATTTTGCAATGGCTACTGGTTCTGTACTTGGTTTTGGTTTTGGAACTAGTTCTGCAACTAAGGGATCTTTCTGGCTTACCACTTCGCAATAAACTAAGGGCAATTTTCAACATTATGTTCACTTGTTGCGCAGTATGTAGGTTTTGGTTTTGGAACTGGTTCTGCAATTGAGGGATCTTTTCAGCTTGCCATTTCGCAATAAAATGAGGGCAATTTTCAACATTATGCTCACTTGCCACGCAGTATGTACACTATGCATGAGGACACTCCCTCTGGTAGTGCCCAAATACTCCATAGGTGTAACACTAGATTGACACTCGACCTCACCCTCCCCCTTGTCTAAATCCTCCTCCTCATCTCGTAAATCCTCCTTGGAATCCTCCTTACTGTTGGTACTTTGGTTGAGCTGCTTGCTGATATTGTGGTTGGGATAGCTACTGCAGGGGATTCAGTTGCTACTGAACGTAGTGCGCTTCTTAAACATACTGCGGTTGAGGCTACGTGATCAATAATTGATTGTACTGCGATCATGGTGCAAACTGTGCTTGTGCCACAAACTACGGCTCTGGTGCAAACTGTAACTGCAACTGCGACGAAATAAATTGCATTGGCAGAGGTGGTGTATACTACACCTGGGATGTTGGTTGCACCATCTTTGGATGATTCTGCGACTACTGGATCGTGTGGGGATCCTCGTCCCTCGCAAATTATGAATCATATGTTTTCTCTTGAAACAAGTCATAAGCTCGACAATCTTTATCCTCATGCCCCACTGAGTGACAAAAGGAGCAATACAAACTTTCTGCCTTCGTAACCATCTTCTGCATGTAGCTACAATTTTCATGTCAATTTCCATAGACCTGACATACACGACACCATGGCACACCAATGCAACTCAAGGTATTCGGTGCTCCTGAGAGCAAATAATTTCAGAAAGTTAGGCATGTATCCTTGGTGTGTCCGTCCACATGACACCGTGTGCACCAAAGGTCATCATGTTCTTATTTTTCCTTCTTGATATATTGCAACTGGAGTGTCAAATTTTCCTAGCAATGCTTAAATCTGGTTCATGCCAACTGCAGTATCCCCAATAGGTGAAGCTTCTAGCTTCATCGTGATCTCCAGAGCCTCACTCTCTGTCACAATATTTTGCTGCATTAACAGCTGTCGGATGTGCAAGACTAGCGCAATGGTGAACCAATCCTTATGCTAAACATCGCTCATTTTGAAGCTAAATTGGGCCATCAACGTCTTAAACTGTTGATCCAAATCCCAAATAGTTTCATTTGGGAATGACTTGATCTCCTTGAGTTTTGTAATGTACCGGGCCTTAGATTTGGGTTTCTTAAATTCCTCGAATAGCCCTTCCCGGATCTCATTCATTGTTTTTTCTGTGGTTCCTTGAGGAACTTGCACGAATCTCATGTACCAGTCAAGCGCACGACCCCTGAGGGTGGTTGCCAACAGAATTTTCTTGATATCATCATCCACGATCTGTCTGCTAGTCCTGATCGCTTCACACAAGAACCAATACTATTCCGGGTCATTAGTCCCATTTCCATGGAACATTGGTAGCTTTATCTCATCGCCCACCATTCTGGTCCTTCTTCCTCCAACTGGTGCTCTACTACTAGACTGTTGCTGGCATGTCGGACAAGTTGACATAGAATGCGTTTTTCTACCTGTTGGTGGAGTAGTGTGTGGAGGAAAGGACACGTTACTGCTGGGGTTCGAGCTTACTGCCACCCTGGGCGTAGCCTGGATCTGATCGTCCTTGTCGTCACTGCAGGATCACTTCATCCCGTGTGGTTGTTCTTTGCAGCCTTGCATCTTGATCGCAGCAGGACCTTCCCCTGTTCTCTGCCTCTTCTCTTGTCAAAACCTTGCTCCTCCCTTCTTACAACCACTTGTTTCCTCAATGACCATCACCGTCTCATCATAACTCATACCCATCTACCCCTTATCTTGTCATTTTCCTCCCCTCTTTCGTCGCAGTGTCCATGACCTACGCACACCTAAGTTCCACTACTCGAGGTGCATTTTTAGAATACCCTTCTCGCAGACAAGAACCTTAATAGATAATTGTAGAGATCGCAAGAACCTACCTCGTGGTCCATTGAATAACTCTCTTTCTACTTCACTATATGACTTATTGGTATCAACTACAAACTCAGTGATGTATCATTCCAGAATACTATCCAGCCATACCTCGGCAACTTGTGATACCTTGTTGTAAGTTTCTCGCAATTCCTGGATCAGTTCAGGGGTCTAGGATGTCGACTCCCCTCCTTGATGGTTGTTCTTCTTATAAGTGAACCACGCTAGCCACTCATATAGTATGATAGGAAATTCACAAAAGGACCATTCGTGGGCATCGTCGTGGATATATCTGGCCAACCAATCGTTTGTCAACAACTTCAGATTCTGATTCTTTGCTTCAACAAACTCTCGCAACTTTCAGTCAAACCATTCTTTGATCTTTGGTTTAGTTGGATGCCACAACATATCCTCCCTTCAATTACAATGAGGTCTCGTCAACAGAACCATTTGTTGGTGAAAAGCCACCAACAAAGCCTCGTTGACAAGGGTTCTCACTCTGTCGACTCCCAACTAGCGCGATCTCCTTGAGCACCGGCCCAAAAAGGTTTGACCCTTCTCGGAAACACCCATAGAGCGGATGAAGTCTCGCCTGAAATGTTGAGGGAGAGCTGTCGGAACCAAGTTTCCGACAGTAAGAAGGAAGGATAGGGCATCAGTGACTCAACAACATAATCATCATGTACTTCAGAGATAGTTAATCAGAATAACAACATTCATCACAGATCTATCAACATGACTAACAGATCACTAACAGATCGCATCATTCACTTATTCATCACAGCAATTTCATTCATTCATACAACAGATTCAGTAAACATCCATCATTGACATCGCAACACATAAAGATAGAAAAGAAATAAGAGACAAGATCAATTTAGGGAAATATCCTTCATATCATATTACTTCTGTGCAATCGATCCAAATCATATAGTACTTCTCCACACCAGGAGACTGATCACAACCCAAGATTCAAGAGCTGGTTGACACAAACAGAACCAAAACTGATAAAGAACAAAATGAAGCGAAAAGATCACAATAAGATCACAAAAATGGATTGATCGATTGATATTTCACCTCAATGATGCTTCATGATACCCCTTTACAACTGCAATTCTAACTCTATATATAGGCTTGCGCCTTTACATCCAATATCTACTTCTAACTAAATTCTAACAAACTAGTGACCTATATCCACAAAATGTGGTCAAATGGTACAAAATTGCAAAAGAAATTCCAAAAACGGTTATTCCTTCGTCTATCGCACCGATTTGTTCCTGCGCAGTGTCGCGTGAGCTTGTGCAGCCTCTGTGGTGTTGCACAACTCACTTACCCAACCCTTGCCAACAAAATTGCTTGCTAAGGAAAAAGATGAGTATGTGAACCTGATGAAAAAATACACTGATGTATTTGCATGGAGTTATGATGATCTCAAAGAGTATAACACCTCCATTATACAACATACTATTCCAATTAAGCCTGGAGAAAAACCATTTAGGTAGAAACTCAGAAGGATTAATCCAATGCTATTGCCTGTTGTTGAAAAGGAGATTAAAAAATTATTTGTTGCAAAAATAATTGTAACCTTGAGATTCTCAAAATGGGTTGCTAATTTGGTGACCGTTAGAAATAAAAATGGTGAAATAAGACTATGTGTAGACTTCATAAATTTGAATAAAGTTTATTTGAAGGACAATTACCGTTTACCAAAGATGGACTAGATTTTGCAGAAAGTGGTAGTTTCAGAGAGAATTTATACTATGGATGGGTTTTTAGGTTACAATCAAATAAAGGTGTTTCCTGAAGATCAGGAAAAAACTGCTTTCACTACACCATGGGGTACATTCATGTATGCAAAGCTTCTTTTTGGATTAATGAATTTAGGATGGAACTTTCCAACGTGTTATGGATATTGCTTTTGTAGATGAAAGAGATAAGTTTGTAGTGATTTACATGGATGATATTACTGTATATTCCAAGTTTGACAGGGAACATATCAAGCATTTGGAAAAGGTCTTCCTTAAATGTAGAAAATATAGCATTTCATTAAATCCAAGGAAGTCAAATTTTGCTTTGGAAGAAGGAAAAATTTTGGGGCATATTATTTCCAAAGAAGGTATAAGGATTGATCCCGATAGGGTGAGTGCCATTTTGAAGGTGGAGGAACCAAAAAGTAAGAAGGAAGTGCAATCTTTCATTGGGTAGGTAAATTTATTGAGGAGATTCATTCCTAGCTTTGCTGAAATTTTGATGAAGATTACTAATATGTTGAGAAAGGATCAGGAAATAAAATGGACAATGGAAGCTAAGAAGTATTTCAAGGATGTTACAGCTGATTTTACCACACATGGTGGATCACACCTTTATGGCATTCCCTGTCCCTTAGCAGACTCTGTAGACCCCATGGACCATTTTTGTACCTTTGATGTTTCCAATATCATCCGTAAAAACATGCATTATTTGCCATACGTGACCTTTAAACCTATTCTCGCGTAAATACACGGATATGACCCTCAAACCTGCGTACATAGGGATGTGTGCTAAAGGCCAAATATTTTTGGAGTTTTCCTTGATGTGGATCCAAGTCACTTGTCTCTTGGCCTTCCATATACCTTGAGATCGCTCAAATTTGACCTTCCATTACCCCATTGAAGCACTATATAAGGAACCCTTTGGATACATTGAAGGAAGGAGGAATTGAAGAGAAAGAAAACTATAGTCTATTGTTGCCAGAGCTTATACTTGAGTATGCATCCCTTTGTCCCTTGGAGCACTTTGTGTTCTTCACAAGCTTGCCTTTGCTTGTGAGCTTGCTATCGAGAGATGGAGGATTGAAGTGGTGGAGGCCCAGGTGGAGGACTCAGTTTCTCCGATTTGCAGATGTGCCGACAAAGGTTGTCACTATTCTTATCTCTGATTTATATTAATAGAAATATATTTTCCTGTCCAATAATGTGTATTTAAATGAGTATTGAATCCATGGATTCTTTTAAATGCTTAGATGTTATTGATTATATATTCTAGAGTAGGTTTAACACAATTATATAGTATGCTTGTCTTGTTTGTTGAATGTTGTAACGTCCCTGACCCTCCGACTAGCGAAGAGGGCACTACTAAAGACCAAACATCTAGGAAACTAGCCCCATGAACATGAACATACATAAATATAATGCTGAAACAAAATGCTTAAAAACATAAAACATACTAAGATGCAGAATCGTTCATATACATAGCGGAAGCAAAACATATAATTCAACATTCAACATGTACATCATCATAATCCATTAACAGTAAATAGGATTGCAAAATAGATTAGTCAAGAATACTTATCTTATGAGGACTGTCCCACAACCAGCTACGTCGCTGCAACGTTCCACCCAACCATAGGCCAGCGTGCTCCTTAATCTCTCAACAACGCTGCCACCCCCGAGCCGGGCATGATTCCCCAAGGAATAAGGAACTAGCAGGATTACACATAGCCAAGGAGAACAAAACGTTCAAGGATACACTATTCAGCCAAGCCAACATAGTTGGGTTTATCAGGAAAACAACGGATCAGCCAATCCAACACATTTGGGTTTATCAAGCCATCCAGGAGCTGGAAAAGGATAAATGGTAAGCTGGTGAGCTCATTGTAGAGATAAGGACACCTGCACCAGAACTAGCCTGACTTCTAGGACATCCACACACACCCAACGCAAGGAAATCAGTCCTTTCTCTGCTACACAGTCCCTTAGGCCTTGACCTCCCTTCCAATGCTATTCAGGGGTTGTGGACAAGAAAGCCAACCCTCTATATTTATCTATGTGGTTCCCAAACCCACCAGGTTTATCAAGAAAATCAGGCCCTCATCACCACTCCAATGCAGTTCGAAGACCAACCACTGCATGCATGCAGCCAGATAAGCAATTCACAGCTTGGGCAAGGGAAACCAACACTTGAATCATTATTGGCCCTATTGTGGCCAAAATGATTCAATCAATAGCCTACAATAGCTCAAACATGGAAAAGACCATAGCCACGATCAACGAGGAAAATCACAGCACACGATCCACAATGAAGCCATGGGAAAACTTACACAGACCGTAATGGGGAAGAAAATAGACTCCCAATCTGTACGTGAGGGAAAACATAGCCAACACCACATAGGTATTCACAGCAACCACTGATCAGGAGAAGAAAACAACCGAACTCCCAACAAAAAATCACTGAAACATTTCATAGATCCATAATGGGAAAAGGGGACAGACTCTCTGCATGAATGGGAGGGAAACAAATCCACAGACCAGCAATCCCGTGAAAGAAGGGAGAATGAACCCCCATACAAGGAATCGTGAATCCTTTTATCTCCCCTCCGCATGAGGAATGAACAACCCACGAAATAAAAGAGTGGACAAAACGATTGGTATCCCAAATAGCGCATGAGGAAACCACTCCCAGCCCATGTGTGTGACTGAACCAGCTGGTGGAGAGTGCGTGGGGGAAGCCTGCCACCCACCACTACCCAACATTAACTGCCTTCAACTAGCATAGGAGCTTAAGTGGCTGACACATGGATTTTCCCCATGGGTTCCAGGTTTAACAATCCCCCCCCCCTTATCCTTAGTAAATCATGCGCTTTTCAATATAGTTGCATCGACATAGCTGGTTGGGGTTCTTTTAATTAAAATGCATAGTTACATGATGCCACAACTTAATATGTGTCGTATATCCCGATATACTATCGGAAACAATTCCAAATGCCAAAACATAACACAACCAAATCGATGGTGGGGCCTTTTCCTTTAGGTCCGCACCATGATTATTTACAATATAGATGTATCATGTATATTTAATGCATCAGGGTCAAAAACAAGGTGTTACATTCCCCTCCCCCTTCAATAGCACTGTCCTCAGTGCTTTACAAAATTTGAACCAAATGCCACACTGGTACCACCTCAGTGTTCTGCAGAATTGAACAAAAATGGATGTGCCAATCGCATGGATTCCTCTAGCTCCCACGTAGCCTCTTCAGGTCTGTAGTGCTCCCATTGCACCTTTACTTTCCCTATGGCTCAGTTCCAGAGCATTGTGACCTTCCTGTCGAGGATGCGCATTGGCTCGATTTGGAACTCTCCCTCGGGTTCCACCTGAATCACATCCCAATTTATCACATGGTTAGGATCATGCACATATCTCTTAAGCAAAGAAACATGAAAAACATTATGAGCTCTAGTACTAGCAGGAAATGCAAGTCTATATGCAACTGGCCCTATTCTTTCAAGCACTTCAAACAGCCCACAATATCTTGGTGACAGCTTGGCACAACTTCCAAGTTTCAAGGAGCTCTTCCTTTCCCTCACTCTGAGGTAAACATGATCCCCAACACTGAACTCCCTATTCACCCTATGCTTGTCTGCATAGATTTTCTATTTGTCCTGTGCTGCTTTCAGATTCTGCCTGATCTTTACAACCTCTTGCTCCATTTCCTTGAGCAATTCTGGTCCAAGCACAACCCTGTTCACCGAATTATCCCAAGACACTGGTGTCCTACACCTTCTTCCATACAAAGCTTCATACAGGCTCATCCCCAAGGATGCCTACTATCCATTGTTATAAGAAAACTCTACCAAGTGTAAGTAATCTTCCCGCTTGGTTTGTTTTTCCATTACATACATGCGAAGCATATCTTCAAGCACCTGATTAACTCTCTCTGTCTGCCCATCTGCCTGAGGATGGTATGCAGCGCTGAAGTTTAGCTTTGTACCCAAATATGCAAACAACCCCTTCTAAAAATTGGAAGTGAACTTGACATCTCGGTCAGAGACTATTGCTTTCGGCAATCCATGCAATTTGAAAATCTCTTTCATGAAGATATTTGCAAAGTCATCAGTCTTATGCATAAACTTAACTGGTATAAAATGTGCTGCTTTAGTAAAATTATCTACCACAACCATGATGGAATTATGTGAGTCTCCAAGTCATCGGCAATCCTGTAATAAAATCCATGCAAATAACTTCCCATTTCCATTATGGAACTGGCAAAGGCTGCAACAAGCCCGCTGGATGTTGATGCTCAACCTTTACCTGCTGGCATTTCATGCACCTTGAAACATATTCAGCCTTATCCTTTTTCATTCCTGGCCAAAAGTACTGCTTTCTGGCGGTAGCAATTGTCTTCTGATATCCTGGGTGACCAGAATACGGAGCTTGATGGATTTCATCCATAACAACTCTCCTCAAATATGCCACATTTGGAATATAAATTCTACCTTTATAAGTAAGAAGTCCATCTTCTTCCAATTTATATCCCTCATACCTCCTCTCAAGACTTTGCTACTGCAATTTGTCTTTTACTTGCTCATAGAATTCATCTCTGACAGTTTGATTAACAATCTGCTGCCTCAAATCTGATTGGAAAATACTAAGAGATGCCACATGCATTTCCTGCACTTTTCTGCTGAGCACATTAGCTACCTTATTCTCTTTCCCCTTTATGTGCTTGATTTCAAAATCAAACTCGCATAAAAATTCCAGCCGTCTTGCTTTCCTAGCATTCAGAGTAGGATGGTCAAACAAATGCTTCAGACCACAATGGTCTATTCTGAGCTCAATTCTTCTACCCATCAAGTAATGTCTCCACATCTTGAGGGCATGTACTATGGCTGCAAGCTCTAGATCATGAGTGGCATAGTTCTTCTCATGCTCCTTTAGCTTTCTCGAATCATAACATATCATGTGGTTGTCTTGCATAAGGACTCCTCCAAGCCCTTGTCCGCATGCATTGGTACATACCACAAAATCTTTCTCTGGATCTGCAACCTTCAATACTGGTGCACTGGTGAGAATATTCTTCAACTGCTGGAAGCTTTCTTCACACCTCGAGGTCCATTCAAACTTCGTCCCCTTCTTTTGCAAAGAAGTGATGGCATGTGAAACTTTGGAAAATCCCTCAATGAACCTCCAGTAGTATCCTACAATTCCCATAAAAGATATTACATCCGTCACATTTCTTGGAGTAGGCCAATTCATAATGGCTTCAATTTTTTTAGGGTCCACAGATATACCCTCCTCTGAGATAATGTGACCCAAATACTGAATTCTATCTCTATAGAAGTCACACTTGCTTAGTTTTTCATATAGCTGGTGCTCCCTGAGCAATTACAATGTCAACCTCAAATGCTCTTCATGTTCTTCCTCATTTTTAGAATAAACAATAATATCATCAAGGAAAATAGGAACAAACTTGTCCAAATACCTGCTGAAGACACTGTTCATAAGGCACATAAATGTAGCTGGTGCATTTGTGAGACCAAATGGTACCACTACAAACTCATAATGTCCATACCTTGTTCTAAAGGCTATCTTATGAATGTCTTCATCCTTGATTCTCACCTGATGGTAAACAGACCTCAAGTCAATCTTGGAAAATACCTTTGCTCCTCTCATTTGATCAAAGAGGTCATCAATCCTAGGAAAAGGATATTTATTCTTCACAGTAACCTTGTTCAAATGTTTGTAATCAATACATAATCTGAGTGTACCATCTTTCTTCTTTACAAACAGAATCGGTGCTCCCCAAGGAGACACACTAAGCCGGATATACTTATTTTCCAACAACTCTTGCAGTTGCATCTTCAACTCTATAATCTCTAGTGTACTCATCCTGTAGGGTGTCTTGGACACTGGTGCTGCTCCTGGCACAAGTTCAATGGTGAAATCAATGTCCCTCTTTGGAGGAAGCCCTGGAATCTCATCAGGAAACACATCCTTGAATTCCTATAACACCTGATAGTCCTCCAACCTGGGAGTTTCATCCTCTGATGCCTCCACAATATGAGTTTCATACAATTGGAAACCCTTCCTACAGAACTTCTTCAACTGCATTGTTGAAACTTGCCTTACTAAAATTACGTTTGGAATACCTTTCACAACTACTGGGTTTCCTTCTTCATCCATGCATTCGAAAGTGTTGTTATAACAGTCAATATTTACCCTGTGATCTTCTAACCAATCCATTCCAATGAGAACATCATAGGAACCAAGCGGTAGAACATTCAAATCTACACAAGTGATCAATCCATTCATAACCAATGGACATTTCTCTACTGCTTCACTGGCCTTTCTCTTAGTCCCAGTGGCTAGTTGAACTAACCAAGATTTTCTATGCTTTACTTTCTTAAAATCACAAATCTCCACTACTCGAGGAGTGATGTAACTGTGCGTAGAACTAGGGTCAATCAAAATAGAAACAGTTTGTTCAACAATCTTACCTGCAACTTCAACTACAATTGAATGGTGATCTGCTTGGCGGTCCTCCAGTGCTGCATAAATCCTAGGGACTGCCCTTGCTACTTGTCCCACTGTTTCTACTTCTTGAATGTTATAATCTGGTCTTGCACTTTCATTCTCGAGTGGACAATATCTGTGCAAGTGGGGTCCTTCACATTTCCAACATTTGAGTGGACTTTTATTTTTTTGTGGATCTTTAGGCTTTCCACCTGTCACTCCAACTGGATTACTCATATCTTGGGATGGCTGCTTCTGCTGATTCCTGAATCTAGAAGGTTTGAAACCTTTCTTTCTTTGGTCAAACTTCTCATTCTTCTTGTCCTTCCATGCCTTATGGTAATCAGGTTTACCTTTGCTTTACTCATAGCATTACTTAGCCTTCCTTATTGCTTCTTCAAGATTTCTAGGTTCATAAAATTCAATTCTATCTTTGTAACACTGAGGCAATCCACTCAGAAGCCACTGGACCTTCACCTTTTCATCTCTGATGTACCAAACATACCTCAATAATTCCAAGAACTCATTTGCATATTCATCCATGGTCTGCTGTTCCAATCTCAGCTCATGGAACTCCCTAATCTTGTCATCATAATACCTGTCGGAGAGGTATTTCTGCTTGAAATACTTCTTGAATTGTTTCCACTTCAGTCTCCTTTCACCGATCCTCTTTACTTGCTTAAAGTGTTCCCACCAAATGGATGCTCTTCCATTTAGATTGAATATGGCAACTCTTGCCTTCATGTTTCTCGAATAGTCCTGAACTTGGAAGTACTTCTTTATCCCAAGAAGCCAAGCTTCAGCCTCTTGTCCATTCTTTATCTCACCATAAAATGTAGGAGGTTTAGCTTTCTTAAATTCATCCCGACGACAATCCCTATGGTGTCTCCTTCTTTTTCTTTTATGAGAGGGTGAGCTTGTATCTCCGCAATATTCTTCAGAGTCAGATGATCCACTAGAAGTCCTTCTCCTTCTCCTAGTGCTGCTCTTATTGCCTTTTGGTCTTGCTGTACCTCGGCTAGAGTCTATATTTATCTACAAGTCTGTCAAACTCTGCAACATGGTAGCATTCAACTGATGCTACTCTTCTTGGGCTTTAATTAAGCTTCTCATGGTGGCTGCAACATATGACAGTGTCTCTTGGAATCTCCTTCCATTAGACTCTATGTCATCATTTCCATTATGGACATTTTCTCCCATGGCATCTCCTGCACGCTCGTAAGAATCCTGAGCATCACATCCATCATGGGTTCTCATAACTGAACCACCACTTTCTTATCAAACTGCAATTTCTGAAATACTGCCCTTGAAGGTGACTATGATTCTGCAAACGTGTTATATAGAAAAACTGTTAGATGCACACATATTGATATAAATTAGAACTACTTACCTTCTCCTAGAGAAAATTAGAAATAACAGTTTTGCTTAAACACACAAAAATTCTCTTCTTGTTCATCCTTGTAATCTACTGACAGTCTGCTGAAAAATTCACTGAAAAAAAGCTAGAATTTGCTGAGAAATCCAATTTGAATAACCCAATTTTCTTTCTCACTATCGGGTCTCTTTCCCACTAAATTTTCGGCGTTTCGGCGATCAAAACGTCTAATTTCCTCCGCTGCTCATTGGTAATTTTTTCATCTATCGGATCTGTAGTGGTCTAAGATTCCGAGCCTAATCGATGATGCCAAGGACTGTTTAGCGGGTGGCTAGTTCTCTAGGCTTCCCCAATGGCAGCCAACGAACTCTCTATGTTTTCTTCGGCCATAACCCTGTCAGCGGTCGAAGCAACTAGCAACTGCGGCATTGGACGATTAGTCCCATAGACATCTGCAATGGTGGGAAACGATCCTAGTGTGGGTTCCGCAGACCTTAATACTCCATCGGCCGTCGGAAGCACTAATTACTATGGCATCGATGGTTGAAGCCTCTATCCGTCGGAAGGATAGTCCACTAGCCAGCCGCAACGGCGGACACATGAATAACTAAAATTTTTCGATGACGTCTATCGACGGTCTCATCAGCTAACTTCCGCTGATCGCCGATGGGTTCAACACTTAGATAAATTTTCAAAAAAAATTCTTCTTTGCATCAGCTCTTCCTTCAACTAATAATCATCGATCCACTTCACTAGAATTCAGCAGCTTCATCCTCTATTCATCGGTGATCCCATATTCTAGTGATCGACGATCCCAACAGCTAAAATTTTCCGATTGCCGATGATCTCATGGCTTAGAAAATTTTTGGGAATTTTCTTCTTTGTCTTTTGAACTGCATCGGTTGTCGGAACAACTATCCGCTGCAGCATTAGCGGTCGGGGCCTCTATCCATTAGAAGGATAGTTATTTGGGCAGCCGCAATGGTGGGTAGTAATCCCACTGCGGGTTCTGCAGCCATAACTCTGTCGGTGTATTGGAGATCTAACACTTAAGTATCGGCGGTCGAAACAACTGTTCGTTGGGTGGATAGTCCATTAAATAGCCGCAAAGGCAGACACATAATCAACTGATTTCTTCTGATGTAGTTCATCGGTGGTTCCATCCATTAAATTTCACCGATAGCCGATGGTCTTAACACTTAGACAATTTTTTGAAATTTTCTTGCCGCCGCATCGGTTGATTCATCGTCTAACTTTCTCTAATGGTGGTGACGTTTCGACGAACCTATCAACTAATTTTTGTCGATCTGTTCACTAAATTTCATCGACGTTTTGGTGCACCCATCATTTAATCATCAACGATGCAATCAAATAACTTCCGCTGAATGCCGATGGTTTGAATTAGAAAAAAATTTCAAAATTTTTCTCTCCTTTGTCTTTCCTCTGCTGGCGTTTCAGCGATCTCTTCGTTTATCCTTCGCTAATCACCAATGGTTTGTGTTGGGTGGCCTTCAGCCTATACGTTCCGCTGTATCAGAGGATCTTCTCACTTAGTCCTCTGATGAGTTGACGACCTAAGACTTAGAAAATTTTTTCTTTGAAGTTTTTGCTGTCATTCATTTTCTTCTGGGCAGAGGGCAACCTGCCTTTGCTAACTGGTTTCTCATGGCCCTCCAAGTTCCAATGCTGCAATGATGGATCTGTCGCTGCATCTTCATGGCCCATTCAGGCCCATGCTGCAACATGAGCTCTAATACTACACTGCAATGTCCCCGACCCTCCGACCGGCGAAGAGGACACTACTAAACACCAAACATCCGGGAAACTAGCCCCATGAACATGAACATACATACATATAATGCTGAAACAAAATGATTAAAAACATAAAACATACCAAGATGCATAATCGTTCATATACACAATGGAAGAAAAACATATAATTCAGTATTCAACATGTACATCATCATAATTCATTAACCGTAAATAGGATTGCAAAACAGATTAGTCAAGAATACTTATCTTATGAGAACTGTCCCACAACCAGCTACGTCACTACAACGTTCCACCCAACCATAGGCCGGCGTGCTCCATAATCTCTTAGCAATGCTTCCACTCCCAAGCTGAGCATGATTCCCCAAGGAATAAGGAACTAGCAAGCTTACACATAGCCAAGGAGGACAAAACATTCAAGGATACATAGTTCAGCCAAGCCAACACAGTTTGGTTTATCAGGAAAACAACGGATCAGCCAAGCCAACACAGTTGGGTTTATCAGGCCATCTAGGAGCTAGGAAATTCTAAATGCTAAG
Organism: Pseudotsuga menziesii; assembly: GCA_001517045.1. Lineage (NCBI taxonomy): Eukaryota > Viridiplantae > Streptophyta > Pinopsida > Pinales > Pinaceae > Pseudotsuga > Pseudotsuga menziesii. The sequence continues at coordinate 397,139 of LPNX011210146.1, forward strand.
TTGGTGAGCTAATTGAAGAGCTAAGGACACCTACACCAGAACTAGCTTGGCTTTTAGGACACCCATGCACACCCAATACAAGGAAATCAGTCCTTTCTCTGCTAGACAGTCCCTCAGACCCTGACCTCACTTCCAGTGCTATTCAGGGAATGTGGAGAAGAAATCCATCCCTCTAGCTCTATTTGTATGGTTCCCAAACCCACCAGGTTTATCAAGCAAATCAGGCTCTCATCACCACTCCAATGCAGTTCGAAGACCAACCACTACATGCATGCAGCTAGACAAGCAATTCATAGCTTGGGCAGGGGAAACCAACACCTGAATCGTTCTTGGCCCTATCGTGGCCAAAACGATTCAATAAATAGCCTACAACAGCTCAAACGTGGAAAATACCACAACCATGATCAACGAGGAAAATCACAGCACACGATCCATAATGAAGCCATGGGAAAACTTACACAGACTCTAATGGGGAAGAAAACAGACTCCCAATCTGTACGTGAGGGAAAACGTAGCCAACACCACATAGGTATTCATAGCAACCATCGATCAGGGGAAGACAACAGCCGAAATCCCAACAAAAACCCACTGAAACATTTCATAGATCCACAATGGGAAAAGGGGACAGACTCTACGTGAATGGGAGGGAAAGACATCCACATACACGCAATCCCATGAAAGAAGGGAGAACGAACCCCCATACAAGGAATCTTGGATGATTTTATCTCCCCTCTGCATGAGGAATGAACAGCCCACGAATCGAGAGAGTGGATAGAACGATTGGTATCCCAAACAGCACGAGAGGAAACCACTCCCAGCCCGTGCGTGTGACTGAACCAGCTGGTGGAGAGTGTGTGGGGGCAGCCTGCCACCCACCACTACCCAGCATTAACTGCCTTCAACTAGCATAGGAGCTTAAGTGGCTGACACATGGATTTTCCTGATGGGTTCCAGGTTTAACAATCCCCCCTTTATCCTTAGGAAATCGTGCCCTTTTCAATATAGTTGCATCGACATAGCTGGTTGGGGTTATTTTTATTAAAATGCATAGTTACATGATGCCACAACTTAATATGTGCTGTATATCTCGATATACTATCGGCAACAATTCAAATGCCGAAACATAACACAACCAAATCGAAGGTGGGTTCTTTTCCTTTAGCTCTGCACCATGATTATTTACAATATATATGTATCATGTATATTTAATGCATCGGGGTCAAAACTAGGGTGTTACAAATGTTGAGAGAGCAAATTGCTAATACAAGCGAGAGTGGAAAAGCTCAATGGGGATCTACATCAACCGTCTGGAATAAGGTATGTTTTGAGATCCTTTAGTGTTAGATGTTTTATTTCTCTTGCATATGGGAAGGGATTGATTTTTGCGGTTACTGTGTCTGTTGTGGTACCCTAAGCCATAGGAAGTTTTCTCCATAACAGAATTGGCGATCATACTGGGGAGTTCCTAGTCATTTCCTTTGGGGTTTTTTATCAGCATTCAATGTTCTTGAATTACTCTGATTCCTCTGTTTCTAAGTCAGGTCTGGGGGCATGTTTTCCTGGTAGTGTCTGATAGGAGTAAATTTTGTCTCAGCTTGTCTGTTTGCCTTCTTTTTTATCTCTTTTTCTTCCTGTATGGAATTTTTGTCTTCATAGTCGCGTGTACACGTTGTTTTTACTGGGATATTAGCGTATATACGTGGCTTTTCTACACACAGTCATGTATGCCTTGATTTTTTCCTTTGTGGGAAAGATTAAGTGTTGTTGGGTGAGTTTTGATGATTGCTGAGTCTTCTTAGATGCTTCTATAGTCTGTATACACCTCTGTTTCTGACTAGAGACGCTTTTTAGGTCAAATTTTTGTTTTGGGATTAGTGCATTAGGTCTCTTTTACCTTAGTACTTTGCGTGGGTGCTGTTTGATAGTGCTTGTAGAGTCTGGGGGTGGTAGAGTCATTATTTTGCTTTATTATTTCATTTTAATTCAAAAAATACAAAAATATTTGCTTTTTTGCATCATTATGCATTATTGCATTTTGCATTTTGCATGGTACTTGCACTAGGTTTGCTTGGAGAAGTATTACTCAGGTTTTCATATAGGAATGATTGCATTTTCATTTGAAGGAAAATATTGCATTTCACATAGTAGCATACCCCGTTTTTCGTTCAACATGGTGCATTTGCATTGATTGTTAGGTGTGCATTTTACTTCTTGTTGAGTCATAACACCATTAGTTGCACGATCATTTTCCCTTTTGAGTAATAAGCCAATTAAAATCAACGCATAATAAAATGAATTACACTATTTTGTTTTATAGGGTGCACCAACAAGATTAGGTTTTAGGGTCTTGGAATAGTTCATTGTGAGTAAATTCTCCAAGGCCACTAAACAAAACATGTATGTATCTGGCCAGGTGAGAGTGTGAAATTCCTTGGTATAATTAGTGTTTCTCAAGATCCTCCTATTACAAGGGAGTTAAGCACGAGGCAGTGTGAGCGGTTAATGATTGGGATGACCCCTAGTCATAAATAAGTAGCACCAAAGACATTTCCAGGATTGTATTCGTATCTGGGGGCTCTTTCGGGAGTTTCGGGCTTTGCTACCCTTCCCATACAGTCAATCCCACCTGTGACTATCCACCTGAGCATTGATTATATTGAGGTGACCTTAGTTTCCTTACCTAGGTTATCAAGGGGGTGCTTCGCAGAGGTTATTCCGTAGGTGTCCTGGCCAAGTAGGGGTTGGACAACACAGTCGCTATATGTGTTGAAGCTAAGGGCCACTATAATTGGTAATGAACCTTCGCTTATTGTGTATGGGAGTCTCAAGCCTCTCCTAGGCGAGACATTTCTACTTCATTCAGGAGCTCACATATCCTACCCTTGTTTGCTTATGATCTGGATTTACATTGTATAGGTGTATGCTTTGTGCATGCTAGTTTTCCTAGGGTTTGCGTAATTAGAGAGAGTCTTTTTCATTTTTTGAGTCATTGTGGATTCGGGTACGACACTTCACCATTCTCATCATTTAGTAGGACTTCTGCCTTCCACATCTCCTCCTCCTTTAGGAGAGAGAAACAGAGTGTCCAGGCGGACTACTTCTCACATTGATTCACACACGATGGGAGATCGCGAAGATGAGATTCCTGAATGTCTTCTCCACCTTAAGAGGTTGGGGATGTAGATTCTAATTCTATATATGATCCTTCACTAGAAATACCTTCACATTTTGGTTATGATCCCTCATTCATAGGTCGCCCGTATTGGTTTTCGGGTGACAAGACTCATCATGAACCAACAAGCACTAGTCATGTTCATTATGGCATGCCTGATATCCTTGCACATGATCTGACACATCATGTCATGTCAGAAATTGAACCTAGCACTATGCCTGGGGGCACTCCTATTCCTTTCCATGTAGAGATATTTGGGAGCACTAGTCACATTGCACCTTCTGTCTTGGTGGTGGAAGCTACATCACATGTCCGTCCTAGACCTAGTGTTAGTAGTCATATGTGAATACCAGAACCGAGATGAGTGACCATAGGGAATACCACTTACATCCCTTCACACGTCCCTTCGTCCTCGATTCCTACTCCTTCGAATGCATTTTTGACAACCCTTCCTCCCCCTCATTCATGTGGTCCTTCGGGCCTGAATGTTGCTACTAGTCATGTTCGTACTGCGACTACTCACACAGTAGTATCTCAGAGTCAAGTACCTCCTGTTGTCTTGGGAGGTCATATTCCTGTTTCTGGGTCATCTTATGGTCCATCGCAAGGAGTTCCCCATATTCCTAATTATGGAGCTTCTCATGGGACATCACAGGGGACATCTTATGGAGCTTCTCATGGACAATCTTATGGACCACAGTATGGATAGAGCTATCAACCCTATGGGTACGAGTATCAACAACCTTCTTACTCCTCTAATTATGGCTTTGTAGCATCACATAGTCAAGGTACACCACATCATAATGCTTGTATGCGGCCCTACACAGTTCAAATAGGAGGAGGATATTATGGCCAAGGCCATGGTATTTACAGTAGTCAGCCTTATATGAACCAAAACTATCAGGGAGCATGGCATAGAACAGCTCAACCTAGGCTCCATTTCCTCACAACGTTAAATTTACCTAACTTGTCAAGACTAATGAATGATCCGGTATCTCATGACCCGGCTTGGCTGATTGTCCCTAACAAGCTTCCCTCGGACATTCCCAAATTCGAAGGAAAAGTAGGAGAAGATCCTAGTGAACATGTCACTACTTTTCACCTTTGGTGCTCTTCCAATTCCTTACATGATGACTCAATCCGTTTAAGACTATTTCAACACACCCTCACTAGGCCTGCAATGAAATGGTACATAGAGTTATCGAAGGGGGCATTCATTTTGTTTGATGACCTTGCTATGACTTTCCTCAATCACTTCTAGCTACCCGTGCGTTACGGAGTTGGTACAGAACTCTTGTCGACATTTTGACAAGACAAAGCCACACATATCTCAGACCATATCCAAGAGTGGTGTAGACGGAAGAGGTTGATTAAAGCTTTCATACCGTCGAATTTTCTCCTTGAATGGTTCCTTAAATTGTTTCTACCTTACATCGCAAAGGATGTTTCTACATCTAGAGTACAGAATGAGGAACAAGAAAATTTTAGGGCACGGGAATTGGATTTGATTTATGCTCAATACGGACTATTATATGAGATCACACCTAACGCTCCGCGTTCTAGTTTCGATCCTAAGATCAAGCCTGGACCACATGCCGATGGCATTGTGGGTTGTACAAGTACCAAACCTACGGATTCTTTTGTGAAACAAGTGAGTCAATTGTCTATTAATCAATCCGCTTTAGGACAAGCCACAGCCTAGCCAAACGGCGAGTGTACTTTCCATGCAATCGTTGGACCAGAAGGGAAACCAGCAGCCCGAAAGGAATAAGAAAAAGGGTAAAAACAATCATAAGGGTGGGAACAAGAATGAAAATTCCAATTTTAATGACAAGAACGCCCGCAATGCTAGGGGGGAAAAGTAGTCTAAATGTAAGGTTAAGTTTCCTTACAAATTGTGTAAGGGTGACCACCTCACTCACTTGTGCCCTCGTATGGAAGATGCCTCGAGGTTCATAGCACAGGGCCCAGCCATGCTGACCAATCCTTTATCCCATAATAAAAATATGAACTCAAGGACCCATGATCATCATTGTGCTTCGAGTGGAGATCAAAATCTGCCGAAAGCCAGTACTGGTCATGGTTGCATCAACATGGTGCGTGCTACTAAGGTTGGGACTCATGCGAAAGATTATGGTTCGTCACAACCAAAACTTGGGAAGGAATCGACTCCAACCGAGAGCCCTTTGTGTATTGAATACCCTATTGATAAACCTGAGATTGCACCTTGCATTCCTAAGGGAGTCCTAAAGAGTTTGGGGCACAATCCTAATGCTTGAGCTGCCCAGAACTATTCTGTTGTCGAGGATTTGGGCCAAACTCCTTGTGCAATGTCGACGCTTGAAGTACTTCAGATTTGTCCTTCGCAAAGGAAATCTTTGCTTTCCGCTCTTGGGGTTAATGATGATAGCTCTTCTTCCATCATCAATTTTGAAACCATGGGACTGCAGCCTCGCTTTCCCTACTACGTGTCTCTCTTGATTCATGTAGAGTTTCTTAACATGACCATCAAATGCACTGTGATTGATGAAGGAGCTGCTGCTTTCGTGATGTCCTTGTCGTGCTGGAAGGGTTTGGGTTCTCCTGAGTTGTCTCAATCCGCTAACATGTTGAATACCTTTGATGGTAGATTGTTTCAGCCACACGGAATTATTCCTTTTCTTAAGGTCCGTTTGGGAGGTAAGACCGTCGTGATCGAGGCCGAGGTGGTTGATGCGCCCCTTGATTACAGTATTTTACTGGGTCGGAATTGGATGTATAGTATGCAAGTCGTAGCCTCTTATCTATTTCGAGTAGTATGCTTTTCATTTAATGGGAAGATTGTTACGATTGATCAGACATCATTCAAAAATCCGAGTGTTAATGCATCATCATGAGCTTCTATCCTGATTATCGATCATTCTCAACCGACAACTAGGAGTGTGGGTGTAGGTATGTATCCAACCCTTATGGGGACCTTTAGTTGTCTTGCACCCGTTCTTATGATCGGACCTAGTTTCGGTGGGGCTTCATCTTCATTGAATTCGATGTCTTTTCGCACTACCCATATGGAAGATCTTTGGATTCTTTTGTCACTGAGTCCCTCAAATGGACCTATCAAAACGAACGTGCCATTGCCTGCAGCAATGATAGCATATCAAGTGAATCTTGATTGTGTTGCAGAGCCTAGTCCTTCCTCTTCGCTAATGGAGGAGGAGGACCTGTATGTGTTTCCTGCATGGGTAGTTGAGTCCTCTCATGCACATGATTTCCTTGATGATGTTTTTACATCAGATGAAGCCATTATTGAGGCCATGTCTAGGGTTGAGCCACCTTGGGAAGAGTTAGATCATATATCATATTTTCCTCCTGAGCTTGACCGTTTGTAGCGTGAGGACTTTAGGGAGATTCTTAGCGAGAAGATTGGTAGTCCCGTGGTTCTATTGAGCTCTCCTAGTCAGATGGCTGATGGGAACATGACGAATATATCACCTACTATTCCTATCAATATCTCTCGCGATCCTGGAAAAATTGAGAATGTCTACATTGGGGCGGATTGTTCCCCTGGTGAGATTAAGGAGTATACCGAGCTGTTCAAAGAGTTTCAGGATGTCTTTTCTTGGTCATATGAGGAAATTCTAGGTATCGACCCTCATATTGTCTAACATGAAATTAAGACCTATCCAAATGCGAAGCCCATTCGACAATGTTTGTGTGCGGTGAATCCTAGAAAAGAACTTGCTATTAATGCTGAGATAGAGAAGTTGTTAAACGCCGATTTTATCTATCCCGTTCCCTTGACGGAGTGGCTTTCAAGCTCCATTCTGGTTGATAAGAAGCAGGGCACAATTTGTATATGCACTGATTTCTGTGATTTAAATCGTGCTTGTCCTAAGGATAATTTTCCCACACCATTTATTGATCAAATTTTGGATGAGTGTATTGGAAGCAAGGTATTTTCCTTTATGGATGGCTTTTTCGGATATAATCAAATTCAGATCAAGCCCGAGGATCAACAAAAAACTACATTTATTTGTCCTTGGGATACATTTTCATATCGAAAGATGCCTTTAGGTCTTAAAAACGCTGGAGCCATGTTTCAGCGGGCTATGACCTTGATTTTTCATGATCTCAAAACAATTATTGAAGTATTTTTGGATGACCTTGCTACTCATTCTTGATTGAGATTGCGTCATCCATACCATATGAGATTAGTATTCAAAAGATGCTGCCATTACCTATTTAGGTTAAATCCTCATAAGTGCATTTTCTGCGTGAATTCTGGTCGCTTGCTAGGGTTCATTATTTCCAAGGAGGGTATAAGAGTCAATCCCTTAAAGGTTGAGGAAATACTTCAATTGTCTCCCCCACACAATATTAGACATCTTCAATGTTTGCAAGGCATGGAAAATTTCTTACAAAGATTCATGGTTAAATTTTCCAATTTGACTAAAGGCTTTATGCATCTTTTAAATAAGGACACTACCTTTTACTGGGATGAGCGAGCCTAGGAGTCCTTTGATTCTCTTAAGCGATCCTTAGCATTAGCCCCCGTGCTTAGTCCACTCGACTATAGCCGTGAATTTTTTATTTATGTGGTTGTGTCCATGGAGATGATTGGTATGGTTTTGGTTCAGGAGGATGAGGAGCTCCATGAGCATGTCATATATTATTTGAGCCGGAACCTTATAGATGTGGAAATCCATTGTTCCCATGTGGAGAAACTTGCCTTAGCCACCGTTCATGCAGTTCAGAGATTGAGACATTACATTCTCCTTTGCCAAACCTTGGTGTTAACTCATGTCAATCCATTTCAGTTCGTCCTCACTAGAAGGATGATCGGGGAAAAGTATAATAAGTGGATTTTTATTTTGCAAGAATTCGATCTCGAGTTTGTTTCGGCGAAATTGAAGAAATCGTTGATTTTTGAGAAGCTCATTTTTTATTTTCCAAGTGTGGAGGAGGAGGAGGTTTATGAGGATATGTTTGTCGATGAGCATGTTTTCCTTATCTCAACTTTGGATATGGGGATATCATCATATATTTACAAACATTGAAGGTCCCTACTCACCTTTCACGGGATGAGTGACGACGATTACGTCACGTATCTAAGAACTACCTTATAGTGGATAACACTTTGTACCGCCATGGGGTAGATTCCATTTTACGTTGTTGTTTAACCCATGAAGAGGCTAAGGTTGTGTTGAATGATTGCTACGGAGGGTTGTGTGGTGGTCATTTATCTGGGCTTTCTACAGCCCAAAAAAACTTGAAAGCGAGATATTTTTGGCCGTCGATCTTCAAAGATTGTGTCAATGTAGTCAAGAAGTGTCACCCTTGCCAAGTGTTTGAATGCAATATGTGCTCACATCCTGCCCCGTTACATACGATTATCACTGTCGGTCCCTTCACCAAGTGGGGGCTTGACTTCATGGATTGCAACCCAGCTTCGGCTGGGGGGCATCATCATATTATAGTGGCTATTGATTATTTCACGAAATGGGCTAAGGCTATGCCCATGGTTAAATCCGATGGTGAGACAACTGTGCATTTTGTATTCGACCAAATTATTACTCGATTCAACATTTTGAAAGAGCTTGTCACTGACCATCGTAGGCACTTTTAGAATAGAATGATGCAAAAGTTGGCCTTGAAGTTAGGGTATAAGCAGGAGCACTCATCTTCTTATTACCCTCAGGTGAATGGACAAGTTGAAGCAGTGAACAAATCACTTAAGTCCATTCTCCAATGAACCATCGCACAAAGCAAGACAAATTGGAATATCATGTTATATCCTACTTTGTGGGCCTATAGGACCATGGTTAAGACTGCCACTGGTTTTTCTCTATATCAGCTCGTACATGGAGTGGAGTCTGTCTTGCCGGTTGAATTTGAAATCCCTTCATTGAAGCTAGCTATAGAGCTTTTACCAGACACTTCCGCATTGAAGGAACGGTTGGTCCACTTAGAGCAGCTTGATGACTAGTGCTGAGATGCCTTAGTGGCTCTATAAGTATATAAGAGTCGCATTAAGGTCCAGTATGATAAGTCTATCCATCCGAGGAGGTTTAGTGAAGGTGATTTGGTCCTTTTGTGGGATCAAGATAAAGAACCCTTGGGGGCAGGAAAGTTTAATCCCATGTGGCATGGTCCTTGCATAGTCAAACGTGTATTATAGAAGGGCGCCTATGAGCTAGTGGATTATGAAGGGACAACCTTGGTGGAGCCTAGAAATGGGCTCTATCTTAAAAAATACTACGCATGATCTTTAGCCAAGGCTGATTATTGTATATTATTGTACAGTTTTTTGCATAGTTAGGTTTTCTTGTGGTGATTGGGTTTGTTGATTAGCTTTCATTTCTTATAGTAGATGTCAATGGAGTCTTTCTCTTACATAGGATTCACTGATGGTGCTAGCGACCACATTCAAAATTCAGCCTCTACTGCTTGGGTGATTTATACTTCTACGGGTCAGGTATTGTCTTTAGGAGGCGTATGTTTATGGCCTTCTTCAAAAAATGTTGCTGAGTATAGTGCCGTTATCGAGCTATTGCATGATGCCATTTCACATGGTGTTCTCTCTCTTGAGGTATGTCTTGATTCGCAGTTAGTAATGTCACAGCTTAATGGCTTGTATCGTATTAGGGATCCGACATTATTACAAAGATTCTTACATGTGAGATTGTTAGAATGACAATTTGACAACATAACATACATACATGTTTCAAGAATTTTTAATCAAGTTGCTGACTCATATGCTAACTATGTGTTAGATTGGAATTTGTTTCATAGACCATAAGCATATCATAAACATACATTTTTACACACATGTAAATATATAAAATCGATCATCATAAAAAAATTTCATTAAACATCCAAAATGTGACGTCATAATACATAAGTGTCATAATACAAAAATGGGGCTTCCGAGCCACCAAAATATAATACACGGTAGTACAAAAATGAAACACTCTCAGGTCTCTAAGCATGTGGAGGAGGAGGGGGGTTATGATCGTGGTAGCACACCATGGCTCTAGCTAGTCATCAGAATAACTGAACCCATGCTCGTGGTACACCAACCACTTGACGCTACATGGCCTCAGGTAAGTCCTCGACTTGTGCCATGGGTACCATGTGTGCCAAGCGTACAAAGTTTGTGTGGATGCTTTGGAGCGTCTTCTCTGCATCCACACCCATGATGTCATCTCCTCTTCCCCTCTGTCTATGACGAGGGAAATCGCCAGGCCGCCGTGGTCCAACATCTGCATACACATGACATATTGTCACTATGTGTTGTAACACCAAAACATGTCTTTTGAGTCAATATATCAAAAAACACAAAAAATTTAATAATTCAAAAAAATTAAAAAAGAGGGCTTGGGATTCATTACCTATATCACCGTATGATGCTCTTAGTGGTAGGGGCATGTCCAGATCTCCCTGGAAATCTATTTCCGCATAGGGATAATCATCGATGGCAATAATCCACCACCGCCACCATGGAAAGAAGTCAGTTGGGTAGGGGTTAGACACCCCACCTCTGCCTAGTCTGTACATAGCATCTGCCCAATGTCGTTGGGCCGTATCTTGAACCCTGTGTGGAGGAACGCCAACTCTAGGGATTAGCCCTGATACACGCTCAAAGAAGAACATGCTCAGTATGCTACCAAACTGAATTTTTGCACCCTACCCATATTGTAGTCATTGAGTTGCTGCTTCATGTTACTCAACAACATAGTGCTCCAGTACATAGAACATCAATGCCCACGAGGCCTGGTGGAGTGATGCTAGACCAGCTATCCTTTCGAGTGCCAATAATATGGCCTTCAATCCTAGTACTTGGATGGAGTTTGTCGGGATTTGACTCCCAAAATTTTCATGTCTGGAAAATAATATACTGCAATGTACTCATCAATGGTGAGGCCACCTCTGGGCCCACGAGAGCGTAGGTTCACCACCTCTCCCCATCGGGACAATCCAGTAATGAAGTATTTGTCCTCCACCTCTATAGTGAGGGACATCCTGTCGATATGAAAGGACTCTTAGTTTAGATCCCAGTAGTCTACTAGAATCTGTAGGAGTCCTGGTTTGGCCCTTAGGCTGCCAAGACACCAAAACTTATATAACCTGCATGCACGTAGAGATTTTTGAGCCATTAAATCACCCTTAACAACCTCTTCTACATCTCCATGTTCCCTCTCCCTCCATTCTAGAACCATCCTGCACATTAAAAGTAGTTTTTGGTCATTTTTTACCTTAAACAACCTTATGTACGGCCACATACATGACTGTTTGCAAAATAGCCACGTATGTATGCGGTTTTGGAAGGTTTTTCCGCATATAGACATCCCTATACACGAAAAAATCCCTGATATCCGCGTGGGCCAAAATGACTATTTTAGACTGGCCTACAAATCAAAATTGACCATGGAAATTGAAAAAATTTGCATGAAAATGGAAGAGGAGGACATGAGAAGTTACCTAGAACAAACGGTGTCGAATTTCGCCAGACGAAACTCTCGGAATTCGCGTTGGAAGTTTTGATCTCAAATGGGTAAAAATTTCAAATGATATGTAATTTTTCAATTTTTTACTATTTATAGAATTTTTTTGAAAATTTTGAAATTTTTTACCCCCTTTCTATAGTTTTGAACCGTTTCTGACCATTTTGGACTTTTTCGGACTAATTTGATGATGTAGGAGTCCATTTTGAGCGTCGTTTTGACCATGGTTTTGACCCTTTTGTGCCACTTTCAGGTATTATGTCTAAACTGAAATATATGTTAGATTTCATATCCGTTTGCACTTTGCATGACCTTATGACCATTTCATTACAACCTTAGTTATGAACCCATTCTATCTTGTCATGGAACCTTCTTGTTTTTTTAGAAGTGACATGATGTGAATGGTAGAGCTTGACCATACATGGGTGCCCTAGTTAGCTCCTTTTTTGCATTTGGTGCCCATGCCGATTTTTTTTGTCCTTTAGGGTGTGGGAGTCTTTTGTATAGTATTGCCATGTCTTTGCGCAAGAGCCTCATACTCCTCTTGATCTTTTTGTTGGCCTTTTTCCCTAGGAATCCCTTATGTCAAGTTGTAATTGCATTATCATGAGTTTTTCCTGCCTCATTGAGCCTTATGTCGGCTTCCCTAACTTTGATTATCAGCTATATAGCCTGAGCTTGTCTCATGTCTAGCCACGCAGAGCCATTTTATATATCCTTTGCAGCTTGATTCCCTATTTTTACCGGGAGGGGACTTTCCCCCGAGTATCATTATCCTACATATGTGTCCTTGCATTGAGCATAGGTATGTTCCGCTGCTTGGAAATAGTTTGTTTGCCCATTGACACTCGTATCCTCCTAGTCTGTAACTATAAAGCACTTTTATTCTTTTTCAAGCTTTTCAAAATATTTGAAAAACTCCAAAAAAAAATAAAAAAACAAAAAATCCAGACAAGAAAAGATGCTATCTTTGGCAGCAGTATTTCAAGGATGTTACAGCTGATTTTACCACACATGCTGGATCACACCTTTATGGCCTTCCTTGTCCCTCTACAGACTCTTTAGACCCCATGGACCATTTTTGTACTTTTGATGTTTCCAATATCATCCCTAAAAACATGCATTATTTTCTATACACGACTTTTAAACCTATTCTCACGTATATACGCGGATATGACTCTCAAACCCGTGTACATTGGGATGTGTGCAAAAGGCCATATAGTTTTGGAGTTTTCCTTGATGTGGATCTGAGTCACTTGTCTCTTGGCCTTCCATATACCTTGAGATCGCTCGGATTTGACCTTCCATTACCCCATTGAAGCACTATATAAGGAACCCTTTGGATACATTGAAGGAAGGAGGAATTGAAGAGCAAGAAAACTATAGTCCATTGTTGCCATAGCTTATACTTGAGTCTGCATCCCTTTGTCCCTTGGATCACTTTGTGTTCTTCCCAAGCTTGCCTTTGCTTGTGAGCTTGCTATTGAGAGATGGAGGATTGAATTAGTGGAGGCCCAGGTGGAGGACTCAGTTTCTCCGATTCGCAGACGTGCCGACAGAGGTTGTCACTATTGTAATCTCTGATTTATATTAATAGAAATAACTTTTCCTATCCAATAATCTGTATTTAAATGAGTATTGAATCCATGGATGTTTTTAAATGCTTATATGTTATTGATTATATATTCTAGAGTAGGTCTAACACAATTATATAGCATGCTTGTCTTGTTTGCTAAATGTTGAGAGAGAAAATTGCTAATACAAGTGAGAGTGGAAAGTCTCATCGGGGATCTACATCAACCGTCCGAAATAAGGTATGTTTCAAGATTCTTTAGTGTTAGATGTTTGGTTTCTCTTGCATATGGGAAAGGATTGATTTCTGCGGTTACTTTGTTTGTTGTGGTACCCCAAACCATAGGAAGTTTTCTCCGTAACAAAGGATATAAAGAAAACTATTTCAGAAGCTCCTGTGCTGGTAAGTCTAGATTTTGATTAAGATTTTTTAATATTTTCATATGCTTGAGAGCATACTGTTGCAATTGTTTTGTTATGAAAGAATGATCGAGGTGAAGAACAACCCATAGCATTTTTCAATAAAATTTTAAGAGATGGAGAGTTAAAATATGATATCATGGAGAAACAAGCATATGCTTTGATTAAGGCCCTAACATATTTCAGAATTTACATTCTCCATTCACACGTAGTTGCATATGTTCCCAGTAGTGTGGTACAAAGCATACTTACACAGCCAGATCCATAGGGGAGAAGAGCAAAGTGGATTGCAATTCTTTTGGAATATGATATTGAAATCAAGCCTACTAAGTTGATTAAGGGACAGGGATTGACAAAAATGATGACAGACTCTAATTGTGATTCTCTACAGTTAAATTTTTTGTCAGGTCAATCAAATCAGTTGGACACAGAAGTACAAGTGCTGCCATATTTTTCTATTTCTCCATGGTATGTTGATATTGTTTATGTGTTGCAAAATTTACAAACTCCTGCAGGGTTAAGTAAAACTAGAGCAAGGTCTGTGAAGCTGAAGGATGCAAAATTTTGTATTTTAAATCAATATATTTATTGGAAGGATCCTGGAGGAGTGTTATTGAATTGTCTCTTGGAGAATGAGAATCAACAAATAACAAAAGAGTTCCATGAAGGAGATTGTGGGGGACATCATTCGTGGAAGGTAACTACAAATAAAATTTTGAGAGCAGGGTTCTATTGGCCTTCACTATTTTTAGATGTGTATAAAGAAACCAACAAATGTCAACAGTGCCAGGTTTTTGATGGAAAGAGGAAAGTAGTTCCACTCCCTCTTAATCGTATATCAGTAGAAGCACCTTTTTAACAGTGGGGATTGGATTTCATTGGTGAAATAAATCCAAACTCCTCAAGACAACATAATTGGATCTTAATAGAAAATGATTATTTTACAAAGTGGATTGAAGCAATACCTACTAGAAGAGCTACAGAGGCAGTGATAAATAGATTTCTTGGAGAATAATATCTTGGAAAGGTTTGGCTGTCTTAAGAGGATTGTAACTGATAATGTAGCTGATTTTAAGTCCAAAAAATGATAAATTTATGTCATAAGTATCATATAAGTCTGAATCATTCTACTGCATATTATCCACAGGGTAATGGACTGGCAGAATTCTCTAACAAAATTTTGGTGAGTGTTACACCTAAATCTCGTCATCATCATGTGATGAGATCCCAAACTTCAGTACTTGCCCTTAATCCCAAATTGTGAAGTGAGAATATTGGTCTAGACATCAAATTTATATGTGAAAATCCAGCACCACCTCTACCCTTTAGTCAAAAAGCGGTACCTCCTTCAACATTTCCTGTAAAGTGTTGGCAATAGGAGGTGGCACTGCCTTTATCCCTTGTTCAAGACACAGTTTTTCCTAACACTGCTCTGTCATAGTGAGCAAGGAGCGGTGCCCTTGGTAAAAAGTGAAAAAGAGAGGTTGTCACGAAGCTTCTCGAAAGAAGGCTTTGTGGCACCCTTATCCCTGATCACTAGGGCCAGTTGGACTCGAGATCCATCCTTGTAGGATCTCCTAGCCACCTCACCCACCAATTTCTCAACCATCTCTATCCATTCCAAGCCTATAAAAGCAAGCTCATTCCATGGTTGAGGAGAGAGTAAAATCATGTTGTTGCATTCATATTCTGGCCTAAATCAATCATGAGAGCTTAAGGGAGCAAGTTGGAGCTATTGAAGATGAGATGTTATCTTTGTGAAGGAGTACATCGACACTAAGGCACAGGTTGTAAACTTCTTCTCTATTATCTAATGCAAAATTGGTTCCCTTCCCATAAAATATATTTTTTCATTATTGTATGTTTTATTATTGAATTCCTTAGTCATTAATATATAATAGTGGATTATATTCTGGTTCTATTTAATCTTGTTTGTTGTTTTTCTTGTGATTATGCAGGTACATACATGACGGATCATAATTACAAGAAAAAACTATACTAGTGCATCAAAGAGACTTGATTCCATATCTCCACCCATTCTAGGGAATGTCTTCCAATCTTATTGTGTACCATTTGTTCTAGATCTGAACCATTAAGACTATAGGAACAACTCATGTCAGTAAGAGGCACAAAATTCCTAGCTACAGTGAGGATAATTAAGAAGCTGTTGGAAGAAAATAAAATAGCATGGCATACAAAGCTGAAATATGCTTTGTGGGCTGACAGAATCAGCACAAAGAGGGCTATTGGAATGTCACCATTCCAATTGGTGTATGGAGCTGAAGTCATTTTTCCAGCATCACTAGGAGTACCAGTTATGAAATTGTTGCAAGACCAACAAAATGAACCTAATCATATGCAAAGAAGAATAAACCAAATTATTGAGCTGAATGAATTGAGAGATAAAGCATATGATAAGGTACATATACATCATGAGAATATGGAGAATACTTTTGACAAAAAGGTAAAAGAGGACACCTTTCAAATTGATGATTTGGTGTTAAAATGGGATGCCCCACATGAAGATAAAGGAAAGCATGGTAAGTTTGATCATTTGTGAGTAGATCCATACATTATTGCAGCACATAGGGGCGATAATGATTTCATTCGATAGTATCAGGATGGGTCTCAGTATGGAGGTCCAGTATATGGGATATTTCTGAAACATTACTTGGAATAGGGGAAAAGAAAATTTTATGTATTATAGTGTAAATATTTCTTTACTTTCAGTTAGTACAGATGGTGAGCCAGAAGATTTGAAGGCCACATAGAAGGCCCTAAGATCGAAAGGGGTAGCCATATTTTAGTTTTTTGCATTTTTATCAGAAAAATGAAATGAAAAAAATAGATTGGGGTTATCAATGGATTTGGAAACTGGTCTACAGGTTTCTTTGCTACCTCGCAGGGAGGATATCATCCCTAGTGGAGCCAGCTGTTAGCAACATGATTGAAAATTGTGGATTATTTTATCGAAGGGTGTGGAAATAGACATATGTAAAAATTTTAGGTGAAAGCGCTCCTTAGGTTAATGGGTGATCGTATTCTTTCATTATGGAATGTTGGATGAAAAGAGGGGTTGGATCTACCACTTGATGAAACATGGAGAAAGAATTTCAAATCTTCTCATCGGTGGAATGGAGGCAAAAGGAGTTAAATATCGAGGGCCTAGATTTAAAGCACTACAAATCAATGGTTGAAAGGATTTCCATGGATAAGAGATGCAAGGAATAAGCTAGGGTGTTGGATTTGCGGAATTCGTTAAAAATGTGCAATTTTGAAAGGCTGAGATTGACGCAAAGTAAGATCAACGATGCTGAAACATTTCAGATATTGGAGATGCAAGGATAAAAGAAGTTTTGCAATTTGCGGAATGAGTTAACACATGGAAATATTGGATGGATAAGATGAGAGCAGAGATAGATCCATGGTCAAGGACAATTCTGCGGATTGAACTAGTGCAAAGAAATTCTAAAATTGAATCCATGGAAAGTGGTAGCGGACACAATAATCAACGGTTCTGATGACACTTGGGCTTTGATCAACGGATGGGGTGCATTCCACGAATGAGAGTTGTTCGATCAATCATTTCTAAAATCATTTGCGGAATGTTAAAGTTTCCACAGTTGGACAGTTTCGATGAAGGAAGATTATAGATCAAGGGTTAATATGGATTTCACCAAATTAAGTTGTGCAGGGTGGTAGTATTAAGTGATGGTATTGAGATCTTGCACATGGACGATGTATATTTTGAAGAAGATCAAATCTACGACATGGATTATAAGAAATATGTGATGGTTATTAAACATAAAAAATTATAAAAGCATCTACGTGGAGTTTTAAAAGTTTGTTTTTTCTGAGCTGTGGAGTTGGTGATAACCTTGACTGTGTGCAAAGTGCCAACGTGGATAGAATCGGAATACCGTGCTAATTGACAAGGTAGGCACCTTGAAACCTTCCCAATATTTCTAAAAATGGATAAGATGGATGAGATAGAAGTGGCGGATAATGAAGAATTAGGGGTTTCCTATCAAAAAGATGAGAAGAGATTTGAAGACAAGAATGTTGAAATTTCTGATACTATTTTGATGAATGAAACAATTGAAACAACTAAGAATAAGTTGAAAATTTTTAAGGACCGGGGCAGTGATACGCATGGTGTTTTCAAATATTTCTTTTACTTTTTCTATGTGGACTAGACCCCTAATTGCCCTGAATTGGTCAAGTGGTGTGCAAATAAGTTTTCTGCTACTGAAGGAGTCATTATGAATAAAACTAAGTCTAGGGTCCTTTGCCATGTTCAGGCCTTTGTTATCTGTAAAGCCTTATCTGTCCCAGATGACTTTATTCCTTTATCCCAAGAATACAAAGAGGAAAATGTCATCCATTTCTTGCAAGAATCTACAGCTAAGAGTAAAGAAGCCTTTTTAAAGTCATGTTTGAAGCCTGATAGTGAGTTTATAGGTTTATCTTATCCTATTGAACTAGTTATATTCAATGAAGAAACCTAGTCTTGTATTACCTTAGCCAGTCAATTTTTGGGGTTAGATACTAATGGCTATCTTATAGAGTCACTATTGAGTTTGTTGTTTGTCCTAAGTACTTGCCCAGTTGAGTCTGAACTTCTAGGTTAGTCCTTTCAGTCTTGTTGCCTTAAATTTGACGATTTCCCAGCTGATAAAATTCATTCTCAATTAGTCAACTTCCACAATACTAGAGTTTTCAGATTCCAATCCTTTTTATTGAAGATGTTCTTGTCACACAATGAAGACAACCTGCATTTTCCTGAATTGGTACTCACTGATGAAATGAACCAAAGTTATTGCAAGTTCATGAATGGTTTGATGGCAGAAATTTACAACATTTCTTCGAAGAAAGATTACCCAGAGTATTACCAGAAATGAAAGAAACATTGCAGCTTTCCCTCAGTAAAATGATAGGAGATTGGTTCTATTGTCCGTCGATTGCACACCAGCAACATAAATCTTCCGAAAGTTGTCTCCTCACTTGAGAAAGTGGGAGAGGTGTGACCTTGGGGATAAGCACAGAGCCAGGTACTGTCACCTACTCCTAGCTCCTTCGTTTAGGCTAACTCCTAATGAATCCAAGGGGGGTAGTCCCTAACAAAGAGTTTCTATGGCTCAATGTGTTTAAGTTAAGTTTTAATGTTCAAATGATGCGGATGGGTGTTGTTTAGGAGTTATTAGGATGAAAGATGATTATAATTATGAAAATTTGAACACAAGACAAAGGCAATCCACGTTACTGCACTGGATTAAAAGATGAACAATATATCAAGAACTTGTAAAAATAAAAGTGCATTCACAGACAAATATTTTATAGATCAAAGGACAAATGGTCCATATTAATAATAACAAATGAAATGATAGACCCATTCCCTATGGATTCCAAGCTCTGCAATGATTTGAAGAATAACAAAGATACAAGTCTTGAAATAAAGTTAGTGGATATGTTATACGAGTGCTCTTGGTACGTTTTAAATATTTTAATGGTCTTGTTTATTATGGATTGAAAGAAGGTATCAAAGACTAACCGAGAAAGTGCTCAAAGTAATTCCGTTCTAGACATGTCAGCCCGTCCAATATCTCGGGCTGGTGTCCTAGAGGATTGACCAGCTAGTCGTGACTCTAAGACAACTGAGAGTTCTGGTGCCCTTACTGAGAATAGATGTTAAGAACCCGTGTCAACCCCCCTCTTTATTTTGTTGGTATATTTTGTCGGACGCATATGCTTTGTAAGTCGTCCCATTAGTATGATGTATTATCCCACATTCATGTGGAGTAATAGTTGTTTAGATTAGACTTAGTATATAAGTATGTGTTGAGGCTAATGAAGGCATCGAAGAGTTATTTTGTATTGAGCTTGCTCAAAGGAGGTTTCCCCCTCAAAGTGGCCCGCGATCAATAAAATCTCTTTTGTGCTCCAATATTTTGTTATATCGTGCATTTTGATTGTTCATTGCAGGAGGTTCTCCACATCTGGTATCAGAGAACTTTCTTGGGCTCGTTGGGTGGCATTTCGGGAAGAAAAAAATTCTGCCGTGCTTCCTAGATCTGTGTGCCTTACAATTGTTCTTCTTCTTGCAGCAATATTATTCATCCGGATCATGGATTAAACCATATCCGCTTAACTGTGGGAAGTACTTAGGGATATCCCTAAAACTCATTGTGAGGAGTACCACAGGAACCCCAAAGTAGTTGGCCATTAAGAAGACCTGCCAAACGAAAAGGGCAATGACCCCCACCAGATTGACTAGATTCCCATCTGTGAAAAAAAACAAAGAGTTGCCATTTTTTGCCAAGTAGTTAGCAGTTTTACCTGCGCCATGAAGTGAGGGGTACTATCCCAATACTCAAGCCTGAGACAGCCTTGGTGGTTGAGTGAGTACCTTTGAACCAATAGGAAGCCGAATATACTTGGGGTCCATCTCTATCTATAGTTGATAATGTGTAGAATTTCAGAATTGTCATAGATCATTTACTCCATTTCCTGTTGATAAAACGCAGCTTCTAGCACCAACACAAACCAGTTCTTCAATATATATATATATATATATATATATATAAATTTCTGTTTTTCAGCCATATCTTCCTTGATTTAGATCTGTTTTCTTTGAAATTTCACTGTCACCCAAGTGATAACATTCTGCATATTCCTTCATTGAGGCCCTTATCCCCAATTTCACTTCCTCCAGGCTGAAATTCCACATTTGTCAATTTTTAGAATTTTTCATAACTTCTTTGATTCTCACCCAATCGCCTTCAAAATTTTCCACGGTTTTCTTTTTCAATTTCTACTTCATTGTCCCTCTCTACCAAATTTTTCAATTCCTTCATCCCACCTCTGAAATTCCCATTTTCTGCTTCTTGTCCCTAAAAAAGTGTCCAAAACCCCAATTACCCCCTAAATTTTTCCCAAATAAAAAATCACCTTTTCTAAAACCCTCTCCGATTTTGTTTTTATACTCATTGCTTGGAAAAAAAATTGCTTATGGTTGTCACCCACACCTGAGCAAATAAACAAATGGAAGAAGAACATGCTGCCATCAAATCCAAACTTGAGGATCTAGATCAAAAAATTCTCTGCCTCCAATTTCAGCATTCACCCATGAACAATTGCCGCCAGCCTGAGTCTTCTGGAGACACTGGGTTCTCATCATTTAGCAACTTCTGTGGGCCGAAGCTAGATTTTCCTCACTTCAATGGTGATAATCCGACTGGATGGATTTATAGGGAAGAACAATATTTCAGTTTGCATAACACTTTTGATGTGAATAAATTCCCCCTTGCATCCTTTCATTTGGAACATGAGGCACTTCAATGGTTTCGTCGGTACATCAAAGCTCATGACGAGCCAAATTGGACAGATTTTTCCCAACTCCTCTTGCATCGATTTGGTCCTAGTGCTTTTGATGACTTCACAGGAGCACTCACCAAACTTCGCCAAACTGACACTGTGTGAGAGTATCAGACAGAATTTGAGAAACTCGCCAATCACACAGAGGGATTTCCTGATGCATTCTACCTAAGTTGTTTTATCAGTTGTCTGAAGGATGCAATACGCTCTGAGGTTAAAATGTTCTGCCCCAACACAATGATGGAAGCCCTCGGGTTGGCTAAGCTAGCAGAGGACAAGATCCGGGCTCAACAACTCTCCAAATCCACTCTTGTTCCATTCAGACCTATGGTTCCTCAAAGAACCGAAAATCCACCAGCCCCTAGAACCACTCCTATCAAGCATTTGTCTGAAGCAGAGATGCGGGAACGTCGGGAAAAAGGGATTTGTTATAATTGTGACGAGAAATTCACCTGACGACATAGATGTGTTGAGCAAAAGCTCTATCTCTTGGATGTGGATTCTCCATCCGCACCTGAAATTTTTTATGATGCTTAGGATCCCATAGATGATGATGGTGACATTCAACAACTTCCTGCCCCAGAGGACCAACCAGAGATATCTCTCCATGCCTTAGCCAGAGTCACCACCCCACAAACCATGCAGGTCAGAGGGTTCTTCAAAAAACTCCCTCTTACATTACTCATTGATTCTGGTAGCACTCACAACTTCATTGACCCGAGGATCGCCAAACAGGTTGATTGTTTCAACCATCCTTGCTCCAGCTTTGAAGTCATGATTGCCAATGGGGGCACCTTACCTTGCAAAGGGAAGTGTCGTAATGTGTGCTATCTCTATGGGGGATTATAACTTGCGCTCTGACATGTTTTCCTTTCCCTTAGGTGGATGTGATGTCGTCTTGGGCGCTCAATGGTTACGCACACTTAGACCCATTTTATGGGATTTTGCTGAACTTTGGATGCAGTTTTCAATCAGTGGTACCAAACACACATTGCGGGGCTTACAACCAGGGTCTCTCAGCCTCATCAGTTCGCATCGCATGGAAAATATTCTTAAGAAAAGTTCACATGGTGTCATCGCTCAGCTCCATTTCATTCAGATGCAACCTACAACAGTCTCAACTACTCCATTGGATCTCCAACAAATTTTGGATCAATATGCATGTGTGTTTGCTGAGCCAGTGGGATTGCCACCTTCCCGACCTGAATACCATCGTATTCCACTCCTTCCTGGAAGTGTCCCTCCCAACATCAGGCCCTATCACTACCCATTTCACCACAAGATAGAAATTGAGATGCTTGTTCGCGACTTACTCAAGCAGGGTGTTATTTTCCCTAGCACTAGTTCCTTCTCTTCACCGGTCCTTCTAGTCCAGAAAAAAGATGGGTCATGGCGCATTTGCAGCGACTTTCGAGCACTTAATAACATCAAAATCAAGGATAAGTTTCCAATTCCTGTTGTTGATGAGATTTTGGATGAGCTCCATGGTGCTCATTTTTTCTCCAAGTTGGATCTTCGTTCTGGGTATCACCAAATTCGGGTCCATGCGGATGATATCCCTAAAACAGCTTTCCGCACACATGATGGCCATTATAAATTTTTTGTCATGCCATTTGGCCTCACAAATGCCCCTTCCATGTTCTAGGAATTGATGAATAAAATATTTCGGCTTTACTTGCGACACTTCATTCTAGTCTTCTTTGATGATATCCTCATCTATAGTAAAACCTGGGTTGAGCAACTCCAACATCTGGATCTTGTACTGCAACTTTTCTATGATCATCATCTCTGTGCCAAATAATCTAAATGTGTTTTTGGGCCAAAGGTGTGGAAATTGAACCCAGTGTTAGAACAATTACACTCACATCAATTGCCAATTACACATGTAAAATTACTCACAAAAGAGACTGAATATGGAGCTGAACACTAAACTATATTGAATAAGTGTAAAATAGCCAAAATTGTGAAGTCATAGGCTGCCACAATAAATAATTACATGAGGGATTAAAATGCATGAAGATTCCATTCGAATATAGTCAAAAGAAGGCTTACTAAATCTAAGCAAATCCCCCATAGGTGCATAAAGCAGTTTCCAAAACTGTCTAGGAGCTCTCAAATTGGAAAAATCAATTAGGCAATCTGATAGTGGATGGAAGGAAAACTCATACATTCTTTTCATAGGAGAAAAGAGTGGAGGATGTGGAAAACAAAAAACAAGTCAACTTCACCTAGTCAAACTTTCCCAATTGCCTTAAAACACTAAAAAAGCAGGAAATAAAGCAGAAAAAGCAGACATGCGCTAGGGAGGCCAGGAATAAAGCAAATTTGATTCCAAGAGGTTTCCCAAGCGCTCCATGACTCAAAATTAGCAAGTTTGACCACTATGGATGTGTAGATGACAACTTGCATAAGGTGGAATATGGAAACTAGGCAAATAAGACAAAAATGGATTATATAATGTCTAAGGTAGCTAACTATGGGTTGATTATTCTAAAACCTCCCCTTAAGCCTGACTTGTGAGTAATATATCAGAAAATTATATGGCCTAGCAACAAGGCTTAGTCACCCTTTACATACTGCATGTCCATTTAACCAAGAAAAGAGGCAAAAACCCAGTGAGAAAATCCTCCCTTAAACATGGACTGTAAAACAAAATTTGGAAATCTTGTCATCACTCATGCTTCACAGCATGATCAGCAATTCCTAGCAGTGATTTGAGATTGCTGAATTTCTTCTCACAAAAAACTTTGGTGAAGATATTAGCTACTTGTTCTGAAGATGAACAGAAGAGTAGGTGAATGGTGCCATCATGCACAAGCTGTTTGATGTAGTGCATATGGATCTCAATGTGTTTGGTTCTCTGCTTCTGAACTGGATTATTGCAGATTCAAATGGTACTCTGATTATCACAGTAGATAGAGTTGATTATTCTGATTCGAAGCCACACTCTCCAAGTAACCCGTGCAACCATAAACATTGAGTTGCTGCATTTACAACTCCTCTGTACTCTGCTTCTGTAGATGAGAGTTCAATGGCACTCTGTTTCTTGCTTGACCAGCTGATTGGCCCTTCTACAAGCATGAACACATATCCTGATGTTGACTTTCAATCTGTGCTATCACCTGCCCAATCACTGTCAGTAAACCCAATCAAATCAAGATCAAATTTTGCTTTATAGAAGATCCCATGAGTCCTTGTTCCCTGAACAAAGTTAAGGATCCTTTTGGCTGCTTTCCAATGGATCTCATGAGGCTGATCCATGTATCTAGAAGCCACACTTACTGCATAAGAAATATCATGTCTAGTATGTGTAATATACAACAAACATCCAATCAATTGCCTATACAGTGTATTGTTTACCATAGGCAAAGAATCAGCTTCTTCAAGCTTCACTCCTGAAAGGAAAGGAGTCTTGCTTGGCTTGCAATCCTTCATTTTGAATTTGTTCAGCAAATCCAAGGCATACTTGGACTAGTGCACCTTGATTCCAGATTTGGTTTGAGCAATCTCAAGCCCTAAGAATTGGCTCAATAGCCCCAAATCTGTCATGGAGAAGGCATGGTTCATTGCATCCTTCAAGGAAGCAATTTCATCCTTTGAGCTTCTTGTAATGAGAAGGTCATCAACATATAAAAAAATGATCATTAATGAACCATTAATTAGCTTCAAATAGACATTTGGATCTGATTTGCATCGAACAAAATTCAATGATAGCAGAAAGCTATCAATCTTGGCATACCAAGCCCTGGGGGCTTGCTTAAGCCCATACAATGAATTCTTTATCCTGCACACAAGAGATGGGTTAGTAGCAAATCCTTGAGGCTGCTACATGTATATCTTTTCAGTGATATCTCCATTCAGGAAAACACACTTCACATCCATGTGATGTACTTCCCATTGCTTTGAAGCTGCAATGGCTAAGGCTAGCCTGATGGAGTCCATCTTTGCCACTAGTGCAAAGGTCTCATTGTAGTCTATGCCATGAACCTGTGAGTAGCCCTTGGCTACCAATCTAGCATTGTACTTCATAGGTGAACCATCAGCAGAAAATTTGGTCGTGTACACCCACTTACACTGAACTAGCTTCCTCCCTGTGGGAAGATCTGGTTCCCTGTGGGAAGATCAACCAGCTCCCAAGTGTTGCTCTTCTGGAGTGAGCTGAACTCTTCCTTCATGGTTGCTTGCCATCTTGGATATTCTGCTGCATCTTCATATGTCTAAGGATCTGATTCAACCATCAGATAGCATTTCTCAGCAAACATAGGATCTTTCATGCATAGAGCACTCTCAAATTGAGATATAGTCCTCCTAGGGTCATTAGGATTTCCAGCTAGTTCTCCAGCTGCATGAATGGTCTTGGCTGCCCATTTTGGCCTTGTAGGGCTGTTAGGATCTACAATAAAATCATCATTATCAGACATATTAGAATCAGCATGTTCAATTATCTCTTCACTTACATTCAGAGGTTCTGGTGGTGAAGAGGATTCTCCAACTTCCACTGTTGCTAGGGGCTCTTCTTGAAACTGAACACACCTTTCAATGAAGGATTTGTTTGTGCTCAAATTGATAAGATTGTACCCTTTTGAATATTCAGAGTACCCAACAAATAGACACTCTTGGCTTTGGGGCTGCAAAGCCTTCCTCTTTTCTGTTGGAATTCTAGCCCAAGCCCTTGAGCCAAAAATCCTGAAATGGGTCACATCTGGCTTGTGCTCACTCCATGCTTCGAAAGGAGTCATTCCATCAAGATATTTATGAGGCACCCTATTTTGGATATAGGCTACATAGTTTATAGCTTCGGCCCAGTACTTTGGTGGCAAAGTCTTAGCCTCCATCATGCAGGTTTCCATCTCTTTCAGCGATCTGTTCTTCCTCTCAGCAACACCATTCTGCTGTGGTGTGTAAGGGATAGAATGTTGCATCTGAATACCTGCATCTACACAATATTGAATAAACTCAGACTTGACATACTCACCACCATTGTCAGATCTCAGGACATTGAGTTTCTTCCCAGACTGGTTTTCAACCAAAGCCTTAAAGAATTTGAAGAGGCCAAAAACTTCAGACTTGTGTTTCAGGAAGTAAACCCAACAATACCTGGAAAAGTCATCTCTGAAAGTCAATGCATATTTGTCCTAACTCATTGACATATGAGGAAATGGGCCAGCAACATCACTGTGGATCAACTCAAGAGGTGCAGAGGTTCTCTCATAACTAGCTCTCTCAAATTCATGATCTGGGTGTTTTCCTAGGATGCAGCCTTGACAGACTCCTTTGGAAAACTTAATATTTGGTAACCCTATGACCATTTCTTTTTCACTAAGATCAGAAAGATACTTGTAATTTAGGTGGCCAAATCTTTCATGCCAAAGCTTGCTTGCCTCATTAGCATGAATCAGAAGAGCAGAGGGGTTTGAGTAGGGTAGGAAGTGTGAGAACATGTATACCTTCAAAGTATGATTTGCAACTCCTTTTGCAATGACTTTACCACTTGATATCTTTGTGATATCAACTTCATCAGGGGAGAATATGACCTTCTTTGGAGACCCTGTGTGGGTCATTTGATACACTGATAAGAGGTTAGAGGCAAGACCTGGAACATACAACACATTGCTGAACTTACCATGATCAAGATCAATCCTCCCTTTTCCCAAACTTTCAGTGAGAGAGTCATCTCCCAGTACTATTCGTGGACCTTTCGCCATGTCAAGTGAGGTGAATGCCTCCTTGGTTGAAACCATATGTCTTGAAGCTCTAGAATCAATGATGAAACTAGGTGAGCTTGATGTGCCAGCAACCAATGCATGAACTCTCTCTTTGTCTTCTGAACTTGATCCTCCTTCCCTCTTCTTTGAGCTGTCTGGAAGGGAGATTCCATTCTTCTCCAGGATTTGGGTCAGCATGTCTATTTGCTTCTTCATGCAGGAGCTCTCAGAATGATTTCCCTTATTGCAGTATGTGCACTTGCTCATTTCTCCTTTGTTCTTCTTCTTCTGGTAGTTCTTCTTGGAACCTTGAGGCTCCTTCGTAGACTTGTTCTTGTCTCTCTTTTGCTTAGGTGGATTTTTAGCTTTCTTCTTGCTTTTTGAATCCACCCTCAAATCTCCAACAACCAGAGCTTGGTCTTTGGATGGTTTGATGGTGCCCATCATCACCAATTTATCTTGTTCTTGTGTGAGAGATTCCATGAAATCTGCAAGGCTAGGCATCTTCCAGGCTCGAGCTGTCAACTTTGTGGCATAGAAGGTCGAAACAAACACTGAATAGTCAGGGCCAAGCTTCGAGAGTATGGTCAAGACCAACTGATCATCCTTCTTTTCGATCCCACATTGTTTTAGCTGCAAAACAAGTGCTTTGAACTTGGAAAAATAGAGTTGCAGGGATTCAAAGCTATTGGGACTCAGGGAGATCAATTCATTTTCAAGTTGATGTCCCCTCATCTCATCTGTCTTTCCAAAAAGATCAACAAGATTCTCCCATACTTCATTCGGTGATGTCAATCCATCAAGATGGAAAATGAAGTCTCTGGATATACTTAGACACGGGAGACCATAGGCCTCATCCCTCCTGTTGTGCCATTTTATTTTCTCTGCAGCTGCATTGGGATTTGCTTCTATTTCCATAGTCACTCTGTAGAGGCCTTTCACTCTCAACAATATCTCCATCTCTGCTTTCCATTCAAAGAAATTAAGTGGAGTCAAGATGATCTTCTAAGATTGATCCATAGCTCAGAAATTGTCCCGTCAGTCAGCAGAATGCTCCCAGTCAATGATGTCGAACCTGTAAAACAAATTGGAAGGAGAGAAATCGATCTACAACGGCTCTGATACCATGTGGAAATTGAACCCAGTGTTAGAACAATTACACTCACATCAATTGCCAATTACACATGCAAAATTACTCACAAAAGAGACTGAATATATTGGAGCTGAACACTAAACTGTATTGAATAAGTGTATAATAGCCAAAACTATGAAATCATAGGCTACCACAATAAATAATTACATGAGGGATTCGAATGCATGAAGATGCCATTCGAATCTAGTCAAAAGCAGGCTTACTAAATCTAAGCAAATCCCCTATATGTGCATAAAGCAGTTTCCAAAACTATCTAGGAGCTCATGAATTGGAAAAATCAATTAGGAAAGCTAATAGTGGATGGAAGGACAACTCATACATGCTTTTCATAGGAGAAAAGAGTGGAGGATGTGGAGGACAAAAAACAAGTTAACTTCACCTAGTCAAACTTTCCCAATTGCCTTAAAACACTGAAAAAGCAGACATGCGCTAGGGAGGCCAGGAATAAAGCAGATTTGATTCCAGGAGGTTTCCGAAGCACTCCATGACTCAAAATTAGCAAGTTTGACCACTATGGATGTGTATATGACAACTTGCATAAGGTGGAATATGGAAACTAGGCAAATAAAATAAAAATGGATTAATTAATGTCTAAGGTAGCTAACTATGGGTTGATTATTCTAACAGAAGGAAGTAGAGTATCTCAAGCATATTGTTTCCGCATAAGGGGTTCGTGTCGATCTTGCCAAAATTGATGCCATGAAAAATTGGCCACCTCCTTAGACCTTGAAGAGCCTTCATGGGTTTTTGGGACTTACTGGCTACTACCGCAAGTTTGTCAAGGATTATGGGAATATTGCAGCTCCATTAACAGATCTACTAAGAAAGGATGCTTTTGCATGGACACTTGCTGCTACGTGTGCATTTGAGAAACTAAAACAAGCTATGTGTACCACACCTGTTCTAGCCATGCCTGATTTTTCCAAGCCCTTCACTATTGAGAGTGATGCTTGCGACAACGGACTTGGTGTTGTCCTCCTCCAAGATGAACAACCCATTGCATTCACCAGCAAATCCCTGTCTGGTAAGAATTTAGCCGCCTCTACATATGAGAAGGAAATGATGGCTATTTTGCATGCCGTACAGAACTGGCATCCATACCTCTTAGGGAATCATTTCTGCATCAAGACTGATCACCAGAGTCTAAAATATTTCCTGGAACAATGATTTTCATCCCCAACACAACAAAAATGGGTCAGCAAACTCATGGGTTATGACTACGAGATCACTTACAAGAAGGGTAAGGACAATCTTGTGGTGGATGCTCTTTCCCGCACATTTGATGACCATGCTTCTCTTTCAGCTATTTCTATACCTATTCCAAATTGGTTACAATCTGTTCAGCAAGGATATGTCAATGACGCTTCCTTATCTGAAATCATCCAACAGTTGGCCAGTAATCCTTCTCTTGTACCACATTACTCTTAGGATGGTTCTTCTCTACGATACAAGGGTCGCTTGGTGCTTCCCCAGAGCACATATCTTCACCAGGCTGTCTTCTATGAACTCCATGCTTCTCCAACGTCAGGGCACTCTGGGTTCCTCAAAATGTATGAGCGGGCATGATGTAACTTCTTTTGGAAGGAAATGAAATAGGAAATTCAACAGATGGTTGCTGAATATGATACCTGCCAGTGCCACAAGGGTGAAACTACACTCCTCCTCGGCTTGCTCGAACCCTTTCCCATACCTACAAGGATTTGGATAGATATTTTGATGGATTTCATTGACGGGATCCCTAAATATGAAGGGAAGACCGTAATATTGGTTGTGGTTGATCGACTCTCCAAATATAGTCATTTTTGTGCTCTTAGCCATCCATATACTGCCTCCTCAGTCGCACAAATTTTCATGGACCATATATTTTGTCTTCATGGCATCCCTTCTTCCATTGTCTCAAACCGTGATGCAACTTTCAAAAGTCATTTTTGGACCGAACTCTTTCGCCTCACTGGAAACAAATTGAAAATGAGTTCAGGATATCGCCCACAAACAGATGGTCAAACTGAAGTCACCAACAAATGCTTGAAAACTTATCTTCGTTGTTTCACCTCTGAACAACAACATCAATGGGAAAAGTGGATCCCTCTTGCTGAATGGTGGTACAATACTTCTTATCATACTGCATCTAAAATGAATCCATATGAAGTTGTTTATGGGCAGCCACCCCCAGTGCTCCTTCCATACACCCTCCATAGTTCACCAGTTCAGGCAGTTGACATGGTTCTGCGCAACTGTGATCAAATTCTTCACATTCTGTAAGAGAATCTTCTCATGGCATGAAATCTCATGAAGCAGCAAGCCGATCAACAGCGTTCTGAGCGCACCTTTCAAGTCGGTGATATGGTTTTTCTTCATTTGCATCCTTACAAGCAATCCTACCTGAAACTCAAAGGGCATCATAAGCTGGCTCCAAATTTCTATGGGCCATATAAAGTTCTTCAGAATATTGTATCTCTTGCTTATAAATTGGAACTTCCTCCTTCTTCTTGCATTCACCCAGTCTTTCATGTCCCTTGTCTCAAGAAAGTGATTGGCTCCAACATCAGAGCAAAAACTGTTTTACTAGAGCTGGATATGGAAGGCTCCATCATTTTGGAACCAGAGGCCATCCTTAATAAGTGCACTCATTAGCTTCACTCTCAGGCCATCACAGAGGTCTTAATTCAGTGGCACGGCATGCAACCAGAGGATGCTACCTAGGAACCGCTCCTTCAGATTCAACAGCAGTTTCCACATCTAAAGCTCTAAGGACAAAGCTATTTCTAAGAAGGAGGGGATGCTAAGAACCTGTGTCAGCCCCCCTCTTTATTTTGTTGGTATATTTTGTCAAACGCATATGCTTTGTAAGTTGTCCCATTAGTATGATGTATTATCCCACATTCATGGGGAGTAAGTAATAGTTGTTAAGTCATCTAGTTAATAGGTTGCATTATCCCACATTCATGTGGAGTAATAGTTGTTTAGATTAGACTTAGTATATAAGTATGTGTTGAGGCTAATGAAGGCATCGAAGAGTTATTTTGTATTGAGCTTGCTCAAAGGAGGTTGCCCCCTCGAAGTGGCCTGCGATTAATAAAATCTCTTTTGTGCTCCAATATTTTGTTATATCGTGCATTTTGATTGTTCATTGCTGGAGGTTCTCCACAATAGACTTGAATGCTTTCTACAACACCGATGCTTTGGTTATGGGTAAAAAATTTATTAGGTTGTTATTGCGAGCTTAGCAAGTCCATTCACAGTTCTGAGCACGATCCCAACTATGAAAGTCGGTAGAGCATACTAGGTGAGGGATATCAACGAAGTAAATTAATTAGAGGGGGAATGTGAGTTGTTTTATTAAAATAATTAATTAAACCCTCTGACAGAGAGCACTCTTGACTTTGTCTTATGACAAAA
Source organism: Pseudotsuga menziesii (assembly GCA_001517045.1). Classification (NCBI taxonomy): domain Eukaryota; kingdom Viridiplantae; phylum Streptophyta; class Pinopsida; order Pinales; family Pinaceae; genus Pseudotsuga; species Pseudotsuga menziesii. Next base: position 428,417 of record LPNX011210146.1, read on the forward strand.
GTTCAAGAGTCTTATCTGTTCTATATGCCTAAGTGCAAGGATGATGCAACAATTAATATTCTCTCCGACGGAGAGTGCTCTTGACTTGGATTCCAGCAAGTTCAAGAGACTTAGAAATTAATTAATTAATTACAAAAAGAAAAGTACATGAAAATAAAAGAAAAATTACACAAACTCTCTGATAGAGAGCACTCTTGATCCACCTTACGGTGAGATTCAAGAGATTTTGATTCTTTTTAATTTTTGTAATATTATATCAAATGAAAGTAAACAAAACTTAAACTAACTAAATAATGAAACAAGAAACTTTATTTTCTAACTTTTATGAAAGCAAACTTCTAAATAATGAAACTACTTTTTCCTATTCTACTCTAGCAAATCATTATGCAAACATGAAAATAAAAGAGACAATATAAGCTTCTCCCAAATGGGGGAAGAAGGGTGTGGGAGCCTTTATCCAACTTGCTTTTCATTAACTCTTTTACAATGTGTTATCACCTGCCTTGTAGTTGCCTGCTTGAGGTGGATCCAAAATGGATGGTAGAGGGGCAAGAAACTAAGGGGTGGAACCACGACTGCCTAGAATCCCAAATGGATGGTTGTCACACCAATCAAGGCAACCTTCACTTTAGGTTATCCTAGTCCAAGACAACAATGGGGGAGACCTGGATCTGCTCCCAACAGGAGAGATCAAACCTAGACACCAGAAGAAGATCAAATGGGGCTTCGAGGTACTTAAGGTGTAAGGTGAATGGGAAACCTAGCTCTAGGGTTTAGGTACTAGCAACTGTCTTGGGAAACATAACTATGACAGGGCGAGCACGAATAGAGTTGGGACTATCTAGTACCTAGAAATTAGACTCAGTAAAAGGTGTTTGAGCTATTAGTGAATGTTGGTAGATGGCAAAGGATAAGAGCCCAAGGGCAGCGCTAGCTTGGATATCAATGCTTTGTATGCATTGGGAAATGGAGTCAGTAGTAAGACAACATTTCAGGAAACCCACTTGGGAAACACCTTGATCTACTAAACCAGAAAGCAATTGGTCCAGAAAAGCCAAGGTACAAGAAACCCAACTCAATAGATAACTAGCACTACGACCTAGGAAGACAAATCTAAAGCTTTAGGGAGTACTATAAGGTTGATGGCTCAACGTTGAGGATGAGAAGAGATCAGGGAGACCTGATCTACAAGCCCAAATCAGGAAAACAACAGGAAAATTAGATCTAGAAAAGTCAAAATCTGATGATGGGGCTAAGAGGCTGAAAACTAATTTTTTCAGATCTAGGGAAAACTAGGATGAATTAGCATAGTGTTGAGGGTGTTTTGGGATGCTTGGGACCCTATCTATAGCTTATCATGTTAGATTTTAGAAAAACCTACTTCCAGAAAAGGCCAATTTTCAGTGAGGGCACTAGGGCAGTTTCAGTCTATTTTTCAGATCCCGGTCAAACTGTTGAGCCTCTTGACAGAATTGGGGTTGATTTGAACTGCCCAAGACCCAATCTATCCATCTGTGAAGTCAAAAATCAGAAAAACTCAAAACCCTAGCAGGTCAATTTTTTCAGTGGGGGGTTATGCAGTTTTCTGCTGAAAAATCAGATCTAGGTCAATATATGAGTAATTTGACTAGCATTCTAGTTGATTTAGTTAGGGGGAGGACCAATCTATGAAACCCAGAAATGGTTTGGCAAACGATCGGACGATTCCCTGATTATTTGATTTTTTAGTTTTTTATGGTTTAGGAGTTTTCAGAAAAATAGTTAAATTTCAGCAAGGTACAATGGAATAAGATCAGAAAAGAAGAACTTGTCTGTGGATCTTACCTAGATAATCTTGTAGAATTCTGTAATAGTGACGATCCTAGCTATTTCGATCAATCCTAGAAGATCCCCGTGATTTCTATGGCATATGCAAGCTCCAAGCCATCAAAGCGCCCCCTACCCTACATGAGAAAACGTCAACCATATCATATTTGTACATACAAAATAAATAAAATGAATGCTACAAGACAGTAAAATGGAGTAATCATAGATCGCAATGAAACTAATGAAAACCCCCTGATCCAAGATGACGAGAACCGAGCGAGTTGAGGTCCCTCTACAAAAACGCTCCAACCAAAATGCCCTCTTGTAGACAAAACAATGATAGCCACGAAAGAAATAGATCTCACAAGAATTTCCACGATGCTAGTAGGATGAAGACAAGTTAATCACCATTTGAGCACATCAGATGCAAAGCAAATCCAGAAAAATTTCCACATAAAAAAGTCTTTCAAATGAGAAGCTCTCTCCTTTAAATAGAAATGAGAGAACCTCAATCATAACCAAATCCTAACCACTCTCAAAATGAGTGGCTAAGATTAAAATATACAATGTTCTAATCAATGGTTGAGATGAGCTCAACATACAATACATGGATCAATATAATTATAATTTACCAAAGTGGACTTAAACCACCCAAATAAAGGTAATCCACTCAACAAGAAATAAATGAAAGCACATGGTGGGTCCAAGGAGTGTTTGACTAACTCTGTTTGGGTGTCCCCATGGCACAATAAATAATATAACAATTTAAAATTTTGACTTTTGTGCCTCCTTGAGGAAATCGCGGGTCTCCCAAAAAGCTCCAGAAAATATATAAAATTTACCCAAAAATAGGTGCGGGCCCCATAAAATGCTGAAACTACTGTAGAAGGTGTGGAAGACATCACTCTCATCATTGTGACTCACCCCATGCCATTTATTTGCCTCAATAGCCCAAATTACTTTCTTCAATAGCCATTTGATCATTTTTTAATCTGCCTCGGGAAACGTGATACTGCTAAAATACCCTCCTAGGGTGCCTGCGTTGTCAAATTGAGCCCTCCAAGCTCTATGGGATGGGGGTACAATGGTACAAACAAGTGGCTGCACCCCCCTATGCCCATACAACGCCCTAGGAGATCCAATTGAAACATCTCCCTGCTCAAACAAATCAATATGTGAAGAAAAACTGCATCAGAAAAGCAGAATCAGCCTGATCACATCTGTAAGTGCCCGAAACTAGAAATAAACTGTTTCATTGGACTCATAAAGTCCTAATCCATCAAAGGTGTATACTCATACCCCTCATAGGTCTCTGTCTGATCATCAATCATAACCAATAAACAATATAACCATCTGTGAATAATGAGACACCAATAATAACTCAGAATAGATCAATCTGTTGCAAGTGTTAAGAGTTTAAACCATGCTCTACAACTCATTCACGTAACTAAATCAACAAGTAGCATTCATTTCACTAGCAGTACATCAACAAATACTTATAAATATCAGGCTTTATTTATTATTACTTAGACTCAAACTTTCAAGACTATACTCACTTCATAGCTATAGTCATTTTGCTAGTGAAGGTTGAAAGGTGGAAATGATAAGGCTAATAAGGCAAAGGATGACCTCCTACTCAACATCATGACACTTTGGACAAGGAAAGAGAGAACTCACTATAACCAATACTGGACAAACAACAACACAAGGAATGGCAATGCCTCACAAATGGATGAGTTGTTTAGAGAGTGCTTATTCTACTTAGGCATCATGTCTACATCAATCTTGATCCAATTTCATTAGGATCACATTTTATTTTGTGGCCTTTTTGGCCTATATGAACCCTTTGGGACTTCACCAGTGCTCAAAAGCACAGCTAATCGCAGGTTTCATCTGGGCCATATTTATTTTTAACAAGGTCAACAATTCTTTGATATAACATTTTTTAACCATTGCTTTTTGGACCTTTTCTTATATTCTTCAAGGAGTATTTTAGCATTTCATTGCTCTTGCCCTTTTTACATATGTTAAGAAACACAGTTTTACAATTTTCATTTTCCATGGGCGGATATTTAATATTTCAATAAAAGTAGAACATGAGCTTTCAGTTTTAGCCAACAACATCTCAAGTGACTAGGGGGAATTCTGCACAGTGCCAAACATCGGGATAACCGACCAGAATGATTTAGGCATACTATCCAACTTACCAAAGGAAAGTTTTGTCACCAACTCAGAGCCGAGACACAATGTAAATAGGGAGGCTTGTCCAACAAAGGTTCTAGCGGGGAAAAAGGTCCTCCATGCCACAAGTCAAGAAGTCAGTCGGGTTGAAAATTAAACTGGAAGGTAATTGGTGGATGAAGACAATGAAATGATGGAGCCAATCACTAGCAAGCCAAAACAATGGTGGGAATGACTACCTCTATTCTCCCTAAGGAAGGTAAAACCAATGAGTATAGATCAACAACTTCAAAGCCAGAGTAAGGACATCAATACATAGTATAATATACAACCAAGTCCATATAAATATGACCTCTAGATCATAATACCACAAGTCAATATATGTCACAAGAATCAATATAAGAGCAATAATAAACATAACACCATATAAAATACTGAGTCATATCCATGCAATATAATCCATCTGAAACACCATATATCCAATGAGAAAGTACTGATATAACACTGGGCATCCACCACTGCTCTGAAATAACATAAATGGCTATATCGGTCCTCAAATCTGAGTGTCCTAAGACTCAGTCCTAGCATGGGAGAGTACAATAGTCCACTAATACAAAAATGATCCATCAGAAATGCTCATCTCAGCATCTCATATGTAAGAGATCTGGCTAAAAAATGTACTGTGTCTGAAAAACAAAATATGGTAGCCCGGCTACTATATATGTGATAACACAATGCTTTCTTTTATTTCACTTTTTTACTCTTCCGAAAGAGAGGGGTGAGAAAGGGAAAAAGAGAAGAGGGAAATATTTTTGTCTTTTTGCTCTTTGCTTGCTTCGTTGCTTGCCTTTAGCCTTTGGAATTTTCTTGATTTTTCCTAAAAGTAAGAGCTTTAAATACTTGAAATGTTATATGTTAATAAAAAAAATAAAAGAAACAAAACTACAAACTAACTCTTAAAAAGGGGGTAAAATTCTACGGTGAAAATGGAGGAAAGAGAGAGGAGAAAAGGCTATGAAAAGGAAGAGAAGAAGGGTAAAAGAGGGTTGTCCAAAAGGGAAAAAGAGGGATGAAAACTAACAAAAAGGGGCTACAAACTAACAAGGAGAGTTTTGCAAACTGAGTGAAGAAAGGGGAAAAAAGGGCAGAGAGAAAATAAAAGGAAAAGCAATCCAAACAAGGCAAGAGGAGGGAAGCCAAAAGATGGAAAAATGGAGACTAGGGCTTCCTAAAGTAACCAGTAACCAAAGAAAATATTTCTTGTGGATGGAACACAAGATATATAGATATACTACCAGCTTTCTTTTTGTATCAAAAGAAGACGATCCCTATAGGTCCTGCAATCACAAAGTGTTAAACAAAAATTTTGTTGCTTGAAGCCTTGGGATAGAACTAGCTGAGATCACACCCTTCTTCAACTTGTGAAGCCTGATAACACATCACAACTCAATACAAAAATGAGATCAAAATAACATGCTAGTATGCTAAGAAAATTTAATCAAGATCAACATTACGTATATACTGATTACTCATGTCCATCAAGATACTAATCTACTTTGCATAAACAACAAAATTGAAACAACAAATTGCTATTCTACCGTGCCAACAACGGCCTTCTTGAGCTAACAAAACAATTGATCTCATGCAAGTATTAAAGAAATAGGGGTTAGAGACAATATCACCTCAACCATTTATAAAGCTACCACATGCAAGAGCTCATAGACCTCCAAAGTCAAATCTTTATTAACAATTCAAAGCAAATGCTTGATACAATTTTCTCAGAGTAACTTTGCTACAAAATTCCATGTTGTAGAGCTCAAAAGAGCCTCTACTTATACAAAAAGGAAAGAAAATAGGGCTCAAATCCCTAAATCTGGACTAAGAGTAACACCAGAGTAATTCAATGAGCTCGGCATGATGATTTGGAGTTGAACTGAGTTACAACTGAGTTGTAACTGAGTGCTGGAGTAATGAAGGGGGGTGATCGTAATGATCACCCAACCAATAGATAACCCACACTTCAACCAAAAATGAATTTGACCAAAGAGGACAAATTTCTCACTGATAGTTCAACTGCTACACTCCGATACTTGATCTGAAACTGACCGATATTGATTGGAATCATCATAAATGCTCCGTGCCATGTCATTTAGCCTTTTATTTTATTCAATTTGGTTTATCTTGGAGAGTTTTTTATTATCTCCAAAATATTAATTTTTAATATTTTAATTAATAATTTCTCCATAAATGACTTTTTTGAGAAATTATTAATTATGAGGCTGAATGAATATCCGAAACTTAGGGATAGCTGGCCAGTTGATCATGAATGATTTTTGGATTAAGGTTAGAGCCTTCAATCACTAAATTCGGATATCGGATGACTCACATATTACAAATTGAAATTTTTCCATTTAAACTATGGGAAGATTTATTTAAAAACTTAGGAAAAATTTAAAAATTAAAAACCCAAAATCCAACGCGTTCGGTAAAATTTTTCGGAAATATTTCTGAGGGTCCTAGTGACTTAGGACATGACCATAGTCTACTCTAATAATGTCTAGTAGGTTTATGCATACTCAGTTGGGCTCTAATAACCCTCCAAGGCCCATAATTCAAAATCGGGCATTCCATCTTTGGAGGAAGCGGGAGAAAACCTCGTCGATTATACTCGGCTATAGGCAAAGCATAATTGACAAGGGAAAAAAACTCCCTGGAATACCTTAGTTGAAATTCTACATCTTAGAATACCGAACCACTCAAAACACCCTACTAGCACATTTTATTACAAACCCTGCGGGGCCATGGTCATAATTACTTAAAACAAAAATTGACTAGCCAAAACTGGCTAGGCACAAATGGTGGATCATCTGATACACTGGAACACAAACATTTATCATGTTTGTCACAAACATTTATCATGTTTGTCAAATGGTGGCTCCTCAGCTAATCCAACTAAGTGAAAAATTAGTGGATAACATCTAGCTCCAACTGTGGGACATGTGCTTTATCTAATCTCTTATGCAAGGAGAGCATACGAGAACACCAGAATCTCTGGTTTCCATATCCTGTAAGAACATCTCAACTTGACAAGAGAAACCTTAGTAGCACAAATTTTATGAAAAAGAGACAATGATCCAAAAGTTGCTTTATTCAAAGAAATGACAAAACTTCACTGAAAAATTTATTTATTCCTAAGTACATAAAGAAAAATGCTAAAGTAAACATTCACTTTAAGGAGCTTATTTTCCTACTCTAAGCATGATACAAAAAAGGTTAGGTGTAATCATAAATCCAATGTAGCCATCTAAGCATTTTATTAATATAAAAAGGTTTTTCCTTGTCTTTGGTTACCAGCCAAAATAAGGACACAATTTCCAGAAAATGCAAACCTGCGTGATGATCCAGAATGGGCGGGCTGGATGGGGAATCATAGGCATGAATAATGTAGTCAAACTTCTTCCCAAACTGGTAGGTGCTGACGCAGGATACTTCTATCCATGACTGGATAGCGCTGATATACAAATCAGGATAATGCGGCAGGTTGACTACTCCATCATGCTGATAATCAAGGCTTATCAAATAATAACTCGTTGTATAAGCCCCAAGATGCTCCAAAACATAAGTAACATCTATATGTGAAGACAATGGCTGAGAAAAAACTTCAACTAGTTTCTCCCCATCTGATTCTTCACTATATTGCTTTTCCAAGTCCTCGTTACAGATACTCAAATACAACTCTAATTGACCATAGAAAAACTATGATTGCTCGTCTTTACAACTTTTATAAGTTTCAGATTAACAACTCCCCTCGCTGGACACATCATAGATGAGATTCTCAAAAATATTTTCAAAAATATCATAGGTTGGATTTTCAATAGAAGTCCAATAGTCATCATCGCCATCTATGTCGGATATGAGAGATGCCTCATCACTGGTATCAAGTCCTTGTCTACACTACTCATTCTGCTCAAAACAATCTTCTTCAAAAAGATGGGTTTCAAAGATATCACAGGGGACCCAATTTTTCAAATATTTGTCATCCGGTGGAGAGCATGGAGGACTCTCATCACATGAAACCTTTAAGATTGGATTTTCAATTAAAGTCTCGTAGTTATCATCCATCTCATATGTAAGGGATTCTTCTTCGCTTGTATCACATCCCTAGCTATATCCCTCCTCATGATCATAGTCATCTTCTTCAGAAAAAAGGTCACAAGGTAGTAAACCTTCCAAACTATGATCATTATGCTCATTTGTAGGATTAGTAACAAAGTTTTTAGTGAGGTTATCCAATTGTTGACTATAATCTTCGACTTGACCCCGGGTTCCTATGGTGACAGGATGGAGCTGTCCAACTGTGTTAATGTACTCAGGCTCTCTTAAATATTGTCTTTCATCCCTCCAAATTTCTCCAGAAATATCATGCATGTCACCTACATAGTTTATGTACTCAGGCTCGCTTGATGATGCTTTAGGACCACAACCCTCTGGAAATCCATGCTCCTGAACATGGCATGCATAATAGCAAGAATATTCTTCATGAAGGTATTCACATGCCCTGCAAAATGGCGTGTAAGTTTCAACCACATTAGCAGCCTCTAGTTGACAAGGAGGCCTCTGCTCATGGTTGGGATTCTTTCTCTGCCATGTTGGCCTTGCAGGGAAGGTTCTAGGAGGTGGTAGGGGTTGAGTTCTTTCAATTCTTATGACCCTATTCTAAACCTCTTTAATCTGTGCTAAGTGCTTCCTTTCCATGTCTTGCATTTTCTCTGTCAGGTCCATGAGCCTCTTCTCATATGCTTCATTTGACGGCTCTTTCCCTTTAGGTTTAACAGTTTTTAGAGGAGTTGATGATCTATAGTAACCTGGATGTTTGAATCTCCTAAAGACTACATATTCTTATCAATTTTAATAGCCAAATTATGATATTGAAGTAATGTGGTTGGTTCCTTGTCTCTAATCTGGTACTGGATCTTGCCACTTAATGCTTCTATGTAATAATCCAAAGTGGAAGCTGCAGGAGGAGCATGAGTGATAGGGATGGAATTTGACAACTCTATGAACCGATTATTGAACTCATCCATGGTTTTTGTTTCAGATTTCTTCATACTAGTCAAGGATGCCACTAGATGCCTAGGTTCCTTCTTACTGCCAAATTTTCTGAGGAAAGCAGTCTTGAAATTCGCTATGGCAGTGAAAGATTTGTTTGGCAAATTATGATACCAATTTCCAGCTTTTCCATCCAAAGACAGAGCAAACATGGTCATAGACATCTTCATGTTTATCAGCACCCTTGACATAAGAACCACATTGTCTTGAGAAATTTCTGATGTATTGCTCAACAGAGATAGAGGCATCAATGCCATTAAAAGTCATGAGCTTGTCAATAGCTTTTTTGGGAATGTCATGAGGCTAACCTGCTATCTGAGTAAAATTGAGTTGAGTAAAAAACTCACCCATTGTGTTAAGGAAATAGTTATTGTTTTGAAAATTTTCTAAGTTTTCTTGAAATAAAATGTGGATGTCTGAAACAGACTCAGATCCAAGTTCTACAAGGATCCTACGAGAAGCTAGTTTGTTCAGTCTCCTCCTATAGACTTTTTCAGGGTCAGGGATGAAACTGAGTAAACCTTCAGAGTTTCTTCTAGTCGAATGCTTTGAGGTGTTAACTGACAGTGGAATCACCATGTGGATTCAAGTCTAATTCTTGAGAGTGATTGGACTAAAAATATACCAAAAAGGGTAAAAAAGGTAAAAAACTAAAAAGAAACAAAGGTCATCCAGGAACAAAAAGATTTGTCCCCAGCAACGACGCCAAAATATGTTGTCCGTCGATTGCACACCAGTAGTAGAAATCTTCTGAAATTTGTCTCCTCACTTGATAAAGTGGGAGAGGTGTGACCTTGGGGGCAAGCATAGAGCTAGGTACTATCACCTACTCCTAGATCATCCGTTTAGGATAATGCATAATGAAGCCAAGAGGGGTAGTCCCTAACAAATAGTTTCTATGGCTCAATTTGTTTAAGTTAAGTTTTAATGTTCAAATGATGCGGATGGGTGTTGTTTAGGAGTTATTATGATGAAATATGATTACAATTATGAAAATTTGAACACAAGACAAAGGCAATCCACGTCACTACACTGGATTAAAAGATGAACAATATATAGAGAACTTGTAAGAATAAAAGTGCATTCACAGACAAAGATTTTATAAATCAAAGGAAAAATGGTCTAGATGAATAATAACGCATGAAATGATAGACCAGTGCCTTATGGAGTCGAAGCTCTGCAATGATTTGAAGAATAACAAAGATACAAGACTTGAAATAAAGCTAGTGGATATGTTATGCAAGTGCTCTTGGTACGTTTTAAATATTTTAATGTTCTTGTTTATTATGGCTTGAAAGAAGGTACCATAGACCAACCAAGAAATTGTTCAAAGTCATTCCGTTCAAGACATATTGGCCTGTCCAGTATTTTGGGCTGGTGTCCTGGAGGATTGACGAGCTAGTCGTGACTCTAAAACAACGGGGATTTCCAGCGCCCTTACTGAGAATAGACTTGAACGCTTTGTACAACGTCGGTGCGTTGGTTATGGGTAAAATTTTTATTAGGTTGTTATTGCGAGCTTAGAAAGTCCGTTCACCATTCTGAGTACGAGCCCAACTATGAAATTCGGCAAGGAATACTAGGTGAGGGATCTCAACAAAGTAAATTAATTAGAGGGGGAATGTGAGTTGCAAAATTTTATTAAAAAAATTAATTAAACCCTCTGACAAAGAGAGCTCTTGACTTTGTCTTATGACAAAAGTTCAAGAGTCTTATCTATTCTATATGCCTAAGTGCAAGGATGATGCAACAATTAATATGCTCTCTGACAGAGAGTGCTCTTGACTTGGATTCCGGCAAGTTCAAGAGACTTACAAATTAATTAATTAATTACAAAAAACAAAGTACATAAAAATAAAAGAAAAATTAAACAAACTCTCTGATAGAGAGCACTCTTGATCCACCTTACGGTGAGATTCAAGAGATTTTGGTTCTTTTTAATTTTTACAATATTATATCAAATGAAAGTAAACGAAACTTAAACTAAGTAATGAAACATGAAACTTTATTTTCTAACTTTTACGAAATCAAACTTCTAAATAATGAAACTACTCTTTCCTATTCTACTCTAGCAAATTATTATGCAAACATGAAAATAAAAGAGACGATACAAGCTTCCCCCAAATGGGGCCCAATAGGGGTGTAGGAGCCTTTATCCCACTTGATTTTTATTAACTCTTTTACAATGATTTCTTTTATTTTTCTTTTTGCCTCTTCCGAAAGATCAAGGTGAGAAAGGGAAAGAGAGAAGAGGAAAGTATTTTTGTCTTTTTGCTCTTTGCTTGCTTCCTTGCTTTCCTTTAGTCTTTGGGCTTTTCTTGTTTTTTCCTAAAAGCAAGAGCTTTAAACACTTGAAACGTTATATGTTAATAATAATAATAAAAAGAAACAAAACTACAAACTAACTCTTAAAAAGGGGGTAAAATTCTACGGTGAAAATGGAGGAAAGAGGGAGGAGAAAGGGTTATGAAAAGGAAGAAAAGAAGGATAAAATAGGGTTGTCCAAAAGGGTAAAAGAGGGCTGCAAACTAACAAAAAGGGGCTGCAAACTAATAAGGAGAGGGCTGCAAACTAAGTGAAGAAAGGGTAAAAAAGGGCAGCGAGAAAAGAAAAGGAAAAGCAAGCCAAACAAGGCAAGAGGAGGGAAGCCAAAAGATGGAAAAATGGAGACTAGGGCTTCCTAAAGTAACTGGTAACCAAAGAAAATATTTCTTGTGGATGGAACACAAGAGATAGAGATATAATCCTAGCTTTCTTTTTGTATTAAAAGAAGACGATCCCTGTAGGTCCTACAATCACAAAGTGTGAAACAAAAATTTGGTTGCTTGAAGCCTGGGATAGAAGCAGCTGAGCTCACACCCTTCTTCAACCTGTGAAGCCTGATAACACACCACAACTCAATACAAAAGTGAGATCAAAATAACATCCTAGTATGATAAGAAAATTTAATCAAGATCAACATCACGTATATACTGATTACTTATGTCCATCAAGATACTAATCTACTTCGCATAAACAACAAATTGCTATTCTACCGTGCCAACATTGGCCTTCTTGAGCTAACAAAACAATTGATTTCATGCAAGTATTAAATAAATAGGGGTTAGAGACAATATCACCTCAACCATTTATAAAGCTACCACATGTAAGAGCTCATAGACCTCCAAAGTCAAATCTTTATTAACAATTCAAAGCAAATGCTTGATACAATTTTCTCAGAGTAACTCTACTACAAAATTCCATGTTGTAGAGCTCAAAAGAGCCTCTATTTATACAAAAAGGAAAGAAAATAGGGCTCAAATCCATAAATCCGGACTAAGAGTAACACCGGAGTAATTGAATGAGCTTGGCATGATGATTTGGAGTTGAAATGAGCTGCAACTGAGTTGTAACTAAGTGTTGGAGTAATGAGGGGGCGTGAGGTGGCTCATCCTCCCTTGTAATGATCACCCAACCAATAGATAACCCACACTTCAACCAATAACGAATTTGACCAAAGAGGGCAAATGTCTCACTGATTAGTTCAACTGCTACACTCTGATACTTGATCTGAAACTGACCGATATTTATTGCAATCATCATAAATGCTCCGTGTCATGTCATTTAGCCTTTTATTTTATTCAATTTGGTTTATTTTGGAGATTTTTTTATTATCCCAAAAATATTCATTTTTAATATTTTAATTAATAATTTCTCCGTAAATGACTTTTTTGAGAAATTATTAATTATGAGGCTGAATGAATATCCGAAACTTAGGGATAGCTGGCCAGTTGATCATGAATGATTTTTGGCTTAAGGTTAGAGCCTTCAATTACTGTATTTGGATCTTGGATTACTGACATATTACAAATTGAAATTTTTCCATTTAAACTATGGAAAAATTTAATTAAAAACTCAGGAAAATTAAAAAATTAAAAACCCAAAATCCAACGCGTCTGGTAAAAAAATTTCGGATTTTTTTTTAAGGGTCCTAGTGACTTAGGACATGACCATAGTCTACTTTAATAATTTCTAGTAGGTTTATACATACTCAGTTGGGCTCTGATAACCCCCAAAGGCCCAAAAGTCAAAATCAGGCATTCCAACTTTGGAGGAAGCGGGAGAAAACCTCATTGATTATACTCGGCTATAGGAAAAGCATAATTGACAAGGGAAAAAAAATCCTTGGAATACCTCAGTTGAAATTCTACATCTTACGAGACCGGACCACTCAAAACACCCTACTAGCACATTTTATTACAAACCCCCTGGGGCCATGGTCATAATTACTTAAAACAAAAAATTGACTAACCAAAACTGGCTAGGCACAAATGGCGGATCATTTGATACACTGGAACACAAACATTTATCATGTTTTTCAAATGGCGTCTCCTCAACTAATCCAACTAAGTGCAAAATTAGTGGATAACATGTTCCTCTCAGAGTCTGGAACAATTATAAGATTATATGGCTTTGTACATCAGCCTTACATTCTTCCAGCCTTTTTGAAAACCATGATATTCTCTTTGGAATTTGTTAGACAAAACCTTACAGTGGAAGAGGAACACATTTTAAAGTTTAGGAAGAGTTTGGATATGAAATTTTCCTGGGAGGCAAGGCCATATGTTGTAAAAAGTAGAGTTGCTTTACCCATAATTGATAATCTGCTCAAGAGCATGGGGTTTTCTTTGGGAACTGAAATCAACTATGATCCACACCAGGTAATTTCCAAAAGAAGACATGCAAATAACAATAAGCCTTTTCAACATATTGAGGTAGTTGGACTCAGGGAGGAAACTAATTGGGAATATTATCCTGACAAAGATCTAGATAATGTCAACATGGAACAAGACTTTGTATCTTCCTTACCTAGAAATAATTCTCCTCCAATGGATCTTTCTAATATAGTTGTACTTGTTGGTAATATCTCATCCTTAATGAGTTTTTCAGGGACTTCCAAGAAAAGAGAGCATTCAGATTTCATGGATATTGAAGAAGTAGATACTGCTAGTACACCAAAGAAGCAAAAAACTGAACAAGAGGGACAAATGGTGCAGGAAAAGAAAAGCAGCATGAAAGTTAAAAAGAAACAAGAACATCCCAAAGTAACTGGTCTGGAACTTCAAGAATATGTGTTTGATGGATTAACTCCTAATAAGTACTCATCAAAGGAGGAATGGTTGAATACATACAGGGAAAAAGCTGATCAAACCTTTGATGAGACAGTGAAGTTATATGAGGAAGTAAAACAGTTGCCCAAGCCAGATGTAGCATTGAAAACTACAAGGGATCATGACAAAGATACCCTGAGTTTGGCCATGACTGTAGGAAATAAGGTATCAGAGGTGAATGTGAACCTAGAAAATATCCCTACCACAGACATAATACATTTTCATAGAGAAACAAGTGATATTTTATATACAAGATTGCTCAGATCTACATTGTAGGTATCTAAACCGGAGACAAATAAAAAGAAAGCCCGGGATCTCCTAAGGAAAGAAAGGGTTGAAAACAAGGCCCTTCAAATCAACATTAAAAAGTTGCAGGATGCTCTGTTGAAGGTTGATGGGTAATCAAACAAAGGAGCAGTGACTCAAAAGCCATTAGATGAGAAAGAGAAAGAGGTTCAAGTGTTGAAAAAGAAGCTGAAAATCCCTTCCACTTAGCTTATTCAAACTTCTGAGTTGAAAGAGTTTGAGAAGGAGAAATAAGCATTGAACATTGAATTGACTGATTTTAAAGCCAAGATATTAAAGCTTGAAGAAAAAGAAAAGTAGTGGAAAAAATATGCTAAACTTCTAGTAGAAAATGAGAAGGATCTAAAAGCTAAGCTAGCAGCAAAGGAAAAAAAATTGCAGGAAAAATCTGAAAAAGTTAAAAATTAGTATATTATTCTTTTTGCAGAAGTAGATACAACCTCTCTTTCTCAAGCAATGTCCCAGTTAAAGTTGAAAGAGGCAGAGCTCACAGGATTAAAACAACAGAACCAAAATCTAGAAGATATATCTCTAAAAAAAGAAGAAGATAAGAAGAAGCTGGAGGAGAGATGTCAAGAATTAATAAAGCAAAATGTCAAGTTAACAAAGCAGGTGATTGGCCAAATGGCCTTGCAAGGGGCCAAGCATTTGATTTGGGATGAAATTATTAGGGAAGCAAATAAGTTTAGACTATATTTAGATTATATTGCAGACCGGGATAATTCTCTAAAGGTAGCTGGACAGAACATTTTGATAGTGAAACAAGGATTGAATAAAAAGCCAATGCGGGTAGCTCAGAATGCTATTAACTTTCTAAGTACTTTATCAGAAAATCAAGTTAAAAGGTTTGGTATCCAGGACAAAGTTGTTGTTTCCTCTTGGGCTATAAAAGTAATTGGAAAGTACAGAATGTTGGATACTGTACAGGAAAATGTGGATAATATAAGTCATAAGATTAAATAGGTCACTGATTTATTCAATCCAATAGTAAACAGGGGAATTCCTTTCTTTTGGGAGGAAAAAGGACCATTATTGTCTCAACAAGAATATTTGGATAAATTGGTCAAGTGCAGGTCATATCACATCAAATTTGAAGATATGTAGCAAGCCCTATCTGGAATATTTGTATTTGATAAATTGGACAGAGAATTCGAATTACTATTTGATTTTAAGGTCTCACTTGTACCAAGGTTCCCGATCTTTCATATACAGACAACATGGAGCTCAGAGTTCCGACACATGAAATGGTCGTTGCAGACTTGCCCAATTCTGAACATTGGAGATCAATTCAACAGTATGGATCAACCAAGTTTAAATTATAGCCATGAAGACATCAAGGAGGATAGCGCAAGATGATTTTTAGCGAAAGACATATTTATGATAAATGTTATCTTAAATTCATTTGGTTAAGAAATTTTTTATCTCAGAGTTTCTTTGTAATAGACAAGCACTTTGACACATGTAATAAATAGTTTAAACTGTTAGGCAGTTAGGTTTATTGTTCAGCTCAAGGAGCAATGTATAAGTATTCATACTTTTGATTAAGCAAGGGTTGGAACTCATTAGATTTTGGAGAATTGTGTTTTCAAGTATTTCATTAATAAAATTGCAGAGCCGAAAGTTGTCGTTTCTTTCATAGATTCCTGTGTTATTCCATGTTACTGTCTGTACTTTCCTTTCTTATGTGAATGTTTTTCCAGTTTACATTTCCATTATGTTTTCCTTCATGTCTAAAATAAGTGTATAACAGTTTGGAATTCATATTTACTATGCTCTATCTGATGTTTTAAAATATCCACTAAATGTTTTTCTAAATTTAATATAGGATTCATTTTTGCAATGCTCTGTGTTAATGATCTATTCATGTTCTTCCTTTTTCACCAGAAAATCAAATTTTGACTGTGACTGAGTAACTACCTTGCCTCTGTTTTAAATTTCTATGCAGAAAGTTATGTTTATCAATATTCATATTTTGACTCCATATCGCAATGGTCATGTGTTCTGTTTCAACCAATCCTATCAATTACAAACAATTTCACTTATACATATATGGCCTTGTTAATATTCCGTGAGAGATCCATCTCTGAAGAGGAAAAAGCCAATTTTATTTAAAGTGGTTTTTGTTGTTACCTGGGAATAACGTTTACAACTTTTGGTAAATTTCCAGTGATAACACACCCCTTCGGCATGCCCATATTTCCTACAATGCATTTCAACTGTTTTTATCAAAATTCTTCTGTGACACATGCCCTTGCATCGAGCGTAAGGGAGATAGTATTTGTTACCACCCCTTCCCCTGAAATCCGTCCACAACCTAACAAGCATACTTTGTTTTTCTTCGAGACTAATTTTATTTGACATTCTTCCCTACCAAAATAGAGTGATGAATATATTATAAAATCAAGTGGTTGTGTAGATCTATTATTTCTAATGAAATTGACATATAAAATAAATTTGTTTTATGCAAAAAAAAAATACCTTATAACTTTTTCGAATAGTTTCAATTATAGCAAAACTGCCGAAACGTCTCTTAAATATCACATATTTATAAATCTCCCATCCATTGGACTTCCAATGAAAGTTGACCTAGTCAATGTTGACCTTTTCAACAATGACTAGTCAACATTTCTCGTTGCAAACATTCAATGGATATTCCCCTAACCGTCGATATTGAGAGGAACATTTATTAGAGTCGGTGTTCCGATGATTAAGGGAAAACTGTCAAAAGATCGACGAAAATGACAAAACCATCGAAAGAGTGGTGAACATGGGATGGTTAAAAAATAGAAAAAATTAGATATTTATATTGTAATTTTCGATGGATGTCCCTTACAATCGAATAATTTCATTGAATTTTGATCTCCTTTGTAGTAGTGTGTCTATCTCCCAGTATATTCATGACATCTAAATATAACCAAGTAGTTGTCGATTATGATTGTCGGCCATTCGTATGGAATATTTCAAATTGTAGGTTCAAAATGAGTAGATGGAGAATAAGGAGGACTTGGCTCAATAGGTTCACCAAGTTTATTTAACGAACAAGAAATAATACCGTCAAGAGTTGAAATAAGAATTTTTCCATACTCTTGAACAAATTTTCGATGAGCACAATTTATTTTGAGTAAGTGTTTAATAATGGTTGTTTCTTTCCAAGATCACAAATAAAGGCTCAAGTAACTTGTCTAACAATGTCAACTTCAAGATGTAGAGTAACAAAAGGAAGTTTATATTCAATTTTAGAATGACTTTCTAGTTAAGGATTTTTTAGTATCTCAAAACCCATTTCAGTATCTTGAAAATTTGGTTCAGGGCTATGTCTTTGTTCACCTTCCAAATGTTGAAATATTGTAACTTCAAAGGATATTCCAAATGTATTTTACTGATGTAACCCAAGGGAGATGTTATTATTCCTCCAATGGGGTGTTACTGTTGTATTTGGTCATCATAAAGTCATGAGGTAAAGCCTCTGCTTGTCTTGGGTATTTAGTAACCTAATAAATAATATAAAATATTGTTTTTGAGTTTTCCTAGGTGAAGTCGGCCCATACAGTTTATTGAGGCCGACTTGTCTAGTGCAAAAGTAAAGTTGACACATGTGTATAAATAGAGGAGCTGTGGTTCTTATTTGAACATAGACTCACTCACTTGTGCAGCGCATAGGAGAGAGAGAGACAGAACATAAGGAGGAGAACACCTATTTTTGGGGTTGTCTTTTATACATCTTATACAGAGGAAGTTTTTTCTAGGTTTTCTTCCCTTGAGGGTTTCCTAGGATAAATGATGTGTCTAGCTTGTGATTGTGTTTCTATCAGTGATTCTTGATATGTTTTTGTGATTTTGAATTGAATACTATTGAATCTAGTATAACATATGAAAACTTAACATGGTATCAGAGCTAACCTGGTTAGAGCATCTTTCACAAGGTGAAAATTCTCTCTCCTCCCTCTCAGGAAGAAATTAGGGTTTTTACAAAAGTTGGAGTTTTAAAGATCTGCTTGAATAGAAATTTGCACCCTCCCAGATCACATATATTGAGCCCTAGATCAAAGTTTTTGGGTGGCTAGATCTCTGGGAAATCCAAACCCTAGTTTGGTAGTGAACCAAAAAAATTGCAGTGAAACAGAACCAGAAAATCTGCAGTGCTACAATCTTGCAAGTAGGATTTGAAGACTGGAGATTAGGGATCTCCAGAAAGCAATTGGATCAACCAAATCTCCTCCTCCAAACGCATCTACTGGTAAGGTCAATCTCCTGTTTTGATAAATTTCAAGTTTGAGTGACTTACTGGTCAAGATGGCCCCAAGCACTAAGCTTGAGGACAATTTGGAAGGCTTAGAAAACTTTCTAGCTTGGAAGTATAGGATTGGCCTCATTCTGAAAGAGAATGGTCTTGAGAAGTACATCAAGAATGAAGTTGTAGAACCTGAAGAAGATAAAGCTAAGGAGAAGCATGGGAAATACCTAATCAAGGCAATGAGGATCATTGATGATTCCATAGAGGATCACTTGATCCCTCAAGTGTCATATAAGAAGGTACCTAAACAAATGTATGATGCACTTTCCAGAATGTATGAAGTAAAGAACATCAACAGAGAGATGAATCTGAGAACTCAATTGAAGGGCACTAAGATGAGAAAATGAGAATCTATTCAAGATTACTTCAGAAGGATCTCCTAGATCAAAGAGAAGCTAAGTGCTATTGGATATATCCTTGATGAGGATGAACTGGTTATGGCTGCTCTCAATGGCCTCACTAGACCTTGGGACTCATTCATCCAAACTCTATGTGCAAGAAAATAAAGTATGAAGTTTGACATAGTGTGGGAAGATTGCATACAAGAAGAAGCTAGAGTATCCAATAGAGAATCCCTTCTCAGAGAATATGATCAAGCTCTAGCTTCCCATGCTAAAGAAAGAAATCAATCAAACTTCAAGAAGAGTAATCATAAGCCTTCAAAGAAGAAATTACAGAAGAAGAAGAAGGATTACTCAAAGTATCAATGCTACAACTGTCATAAGATATGACATCTTGCTAGAGAATGTCCATCATCAAAGAACATCAAAAACAAAAGACATCATGCTCATCTAGCTGAAGATGAGAATGAAGAAAGACCTTGAAAGAAAACTAGAGGTGACGATGTAAAAGAATATGTGTTATTCTCTACACTCTCTGGATTTGTAACACCTGGAGAAGATACATGACTTATTGATAGTGGTGCCTCTAAACACATGAAAGGAAAGGAGACAACTCTATAAAATATTTAAGAGAAGGACTCTCCCCAGAAGGTATCATTGGGAGATGACTATCAATATCCCGTCAAAGGTATTGGAGAATCAAGCTACAATCTTGACACTGGGACCTCCATAAAAATGAAGGAAGTACTTTATGTACCAAGTTTGAAAAAGAACCTACTCTCCATCTCAGCTCTAGATAACAAAGGATATAGAGTTTCTTTTATAGATGGACAAGTACTTATGTGGTCCAAAGGAAATATGCTTGAAGATGATGTAGTCATTGGAGAAGAAGAAGGAGGACTGTACAAGCTCAAAGGACATCCAGAGACAACCCTTGTCCATGAGACTACTAGCTCAAGTGAACTATGGCATAGGAGACTTTCTCACATCAACTACAAAGCATTGCCTTATGTGAGAAAGGCAGTAACAGGATTACCATATCTAAAGATCGAACATGAAGGAACCTGCAAGGGATGTGCACAGGGAAATAACATCAAGAATCCCTTTCTGAGAAGTGACACAAAGACTAAAGGTGCATTGGAACTAATCCATTCTGATGTATGTGGTCCTATTCCCTCCATATCCTTGAGTGGATATGAGTACTATGTCACATTTATTAATGATTATTCAAGAAAGACTTGGATACACTTCTTGATGAACAAGAGTGAAGTGTTTGAGAAATTTAAGGAATTCAAAGCCTTGATAGAGAACCAATTAGAAAACATAATCAAGACATCATGAACAGATAATGGTGGAGAATACACTTCAAAGGAATTTGAAGTATTCTGTAAGGAGGTAGGAATCAAGAGGGAACTAACCACTCCCTATAATCCCCCAAAAAATAGTGTTGTAGAAAGAAAGAATAGAACTATCATGGAAGCAGTGAAGACCATGATCCATGACCAAGACCTCCCCATTCACCTATGGGCTGAAGCTGCAAGAACAACCATATATGTGCAAAATAGACTATCTCACAGTGCTCTTAAATTCAAAACTTCTAAAGAGATGTATATCGGAAAGAAACCTCAAGGGATGTATACCAGAAAGAAACCTGAAGTGAGCCATCTCAAGATATTTGGTTGTCCAGTATATGTACATATTTTGAAAGAGAAGAGAACCAAATTGGATCCTTCTGGCAAGAAGGGAATATTTGTAGGATACTATGAAATCTCTAAAGCCTTCAGGATATACATCTCAAGATTCCATCATATTGATATTAGTAGGGATGTAACCTCCAATGAAGAGGAAACTCTTAAGAAATCTAGAGGTTTTGCTTATAGAAGTACATTAGATGTACCCTCCAAAAGGACAGAAGCTGAACCAACTCATGAAATAGTAGCATCAGAAGATCATGACATGCTAGAGCCTCAGGATCCCCCTACTATGGATATCTCTCGAAAGAGAAAACCTGCTTGAGTAAGAGAAATAATACAAGAAGTAGAAATATATGGAGCACCAAAAGGCTCCATAAGAACCAACAAAAGATCAAAGCCATATTCCAGTTATGTAGCTTTGATGTGTGATCTTGTAGAACAACAACCCACCAGCTATGAAGAAGCTGCACAAAAGAAAGAATGGGTTGAAGCATTGATAGAAGAATACCAGTTGATCATGAAGAATGATGTTTGGGATATTGTTCCCAAACTATAAAACAAGAGTGTGGTATCTTCGAAATGTATCTACAAGATAAAACATGATGTGGATGGAAGTATTGAAAAGTACAAAGAAATATTTGTGGCTATAGGATTCTCTCAAAAAGAGGGGATCGACTATGAAGAGGCATTTTCTCCAGTAGCAAGGTACACTTCCATCAGAACTATCATGGCACTTGCTTCCATGATGAAATGGGACTTACACCAAATGGATGTAAACAAAACCTTCCTTAATGGTGTGATTGAGGAAGAATTTTGCATCGAACAACCACAAGGATTTGAATTCGAAGATAGAGAAACTCATGTATGCAAGTTGAAAAAGGGTATGTATGGACTAAAGCAAGCACCCAGAACTTGGTATGGTAGAATAGATAGATTCTTGACAAGCATGGGATTTACCAAGAGTAAAACTAATCTTAATATTTATATGAAGATTATGGATGATGAACCAGTCATACTATTGTTGTATGTGGATGATCTATTTTTGACTGGAAATGAGAACCAGATCAAGAATTGCAAGAAGAATCTAGATGAAGAATTCGAGATGAAAGATCTTGGATTGATGCATTATTTCCTAGGGCTGGAAGTGTGGTAGATCCCAAAAAGAATATTTCTGAATCAGGGAAAGTATGCAGAAGAAATCTTGAAGCGATTTGATATGTTGGATTGTAAGACCATGGCCACACCCATGGACACCAACTTAAAGTTGTTTTCTGATGAGACATCCGAGCTAGTGGACATGAATCACTATAGCCATATTGTTGGGTCATTAATGTATCTAATGAACATAAGGCCAGATGTATGCTTTGTTGTGAACACTTTGAGTCAGTATCTAGTTAAACCTAGATAGGTTCACTTGATAGCTACAAAGCATGTGATGAGGTACCTAAAAAGTACGATTGGTTTGGGACTATACTATGGGAGAGATCATTACTACAATTTGTATGGGTATACAGATTCAGATTGGGTAGGAAGTGCCATGGATAGAAAGAGCACCTCAGGTGGATGTTATTATCTGGGATCTGCCATGATCTCATGGTTTAGTAAGAAACAGTCCAGTGTTTCTCTCAGCACAGCTGAAGTAGAGTACATCGCAGCTTTCTCCAGTTGTTGTGAAGCGATATGGCTTCGAAAGCTGATATTATGAATCTTTGACATGGAGGTGGACACCACAGTAATTTTCTGTGACAACCATATTTGTATAAAGATGACAGAAAATATGGTGTTCAATGACAAATCGAAGCATATAGAAATACGATATTTCTATATAATGGATATGGTACAAAAGGGATCCATCAAGCTCCAGTATGTGGGTACCAATGAGCAAGTTTCTGATATACTGACCAAGCCTCTGTCTCGAACAAAGTTCAAATATTTCCGTGAAAATATTGGTGTAGTTCAAAAGGACCTTCCTCGCAAGGAGGAAGAGTGATGGGACTACAATAGTTGGACCCTCTTCGAAAAGGAAGAATCAGGTCGAAGACATGAACCCTCCTTTGACAAAGGGGGAGTAGGTTGATAATATAAAACTTCCCATGAAAGGGGGAGTAATGATGAGACTGACATCGATGATGGATGGCAGTGCTAGCGGTCTGACATTTATTTGTGGACGATAGTATCCTCTCTTAAGGATAACAGGTATAACACTTTGTGCATGAGAGTGGTCCTTACTAGTTAAAGGATTTCCTTGCAAGATGTTACTCTCGCATGAAGAATACTCAGATTCAGTTGTGAATACTGTAGATTAAACACTCTTTTAGGAGTGGTCCTAACCTTAGTGGTATGGATGCTCTATGATGAGTCCTCACAGACAACATGACTGACATCTTGTATGTAGTCGAGATCTGCTATGTAGATGATACTCTTGTATGGAGAGTATGCCTACATTCATATGTAGATACCATAGAATAACACTTGCTTGGGAGTGGTCGTAACCTATTTCGTATGGATGCTCTATGATGAGTCCTCACAGACGCCATAGAATAACACTCAATCGGGAGTGGTCCTAACCTATGTGGTATGGATTTTCTACGTTGGGGTGACATTTTGAATGTGGTCGATATCTGCTATGTGGACAACACTCTTACACGGTAGAGTATGCCTACACATGAGTGTAGATACCATAGTATAACACTCACTTGTGAGTGGTTCTAACCTATGTGGTGTGGATGGTCTACGATGATTCCTCATGGATGATAGCGCCGACACTGGGTACAGTCGATCTCTACATTTAGTTGTAGACAATTCAGCTGATCGATTTCATGGATCATGCTGATGGAGGATTGTATCATTCTTGGACTTGTGTCCTAAAGTGATCGGGATTGATCATCCCACAAATAGATTATGTGTACTGCAGGTACCATGGCTGCAAAGGATCAAGTAGATCGAAGTACAAAAATGAAGGATCAAGTAGGTCAAATTGTGGTTGAAAAGGATCAATAAGGATTGAAGGACTGCTGCAAAGGATCGAAAGGATCGAAGTGTTGCTACAAATCATTGAAAGGATCAAAGTGCTTCCACAAGGGATCGAGAAGATCAGAAGGCTACTGCAGAAGATCGAAGTGTTTCTACAAAGGATCAAGAATATCAAAGTGTTGCTACAAAGGATCAAGAATATCGAAGTGTTGCTACAAAGGGTCAAGAAGATCGAAGTGTCGCTGCAAATGATCTAGAAAT
Source organism: Pseudotsuga menziesii (assembly GCA_001517045.1). NCBI lineage: Eukaryota > Viridiplantae > Streptophyta > Pinopsida > Pinales > Pinaceae > Pseudotsuga > Pseudotsuga menziesii. The sequence goes on from LPNX011210146.1 coordinate 452,532, forward strand.
CGAAGTGCTGCTACAAAGGATAGAAAGATCGAAGCGTTGCTGCAAAGAAAGGATCAAGTGATCATGTGATGTAGAAGATAAAGTATAACTATTCCAAGTTACTGATTGTGGAAAAATTCCTGTGACGTATAGATGTATTCCCTCAATATATTGTTGTAACATTCTCTCTGTTCTCCTATAGTCTGTGATGATGTTGTCAGTAGAATAACCCTCTCGTTAAGGGGGAGTGTTGAAATATTGTAACTTCAAAGGATATTCCAAATGTATTTTACTGATGTAACCCGAGGGAGATGTCATTATTCCTCTGATGGGGTGTTACTATTGTAATTGGTCATCATAGAGTCATGAGGTAAAGCCTCCACTTGTGTCTATCCTTCAATACCCTAATAAATAATATAAAATATTATTTTTTATTATTCTTAGGTGAAGTCGTCCTAGACAGTTTATTAAGGCCGACTTGTCTAGTGGAAAATTCAAGTTGACACATGTGTATAAATAGAGGATTTGTGGTTCTTATTTGAACATAGACTCACTCACTTGTGTAGTGCATAGGAGAGAGAGAGACAGAATAGAAGGAGGAGAACAATTCTTTTTTGGGGTTATCTTTTATACATCTTATATAGAGGAATTTTTTGCTGGGTTTTCTTCACCTTGAGGGTTTCCCAAGATAAATGATGTGTCTATCTTGTGATTGTGTTTCTATCATTGATTCTTGATATGCTTCTATGATTTTGAATTGAATACTATTGAATCTAGTATAGCATATGAAAACTTAACATGAAATTAAGCTAATTTAATGATGTTTCATCTTGATATTTCTTTCAGTGAAAACCTCATGTAATGTTCCCATTACCTCATTTATCCATAAAAGGGAAATACCTTTATTTTAACACTAGAAAATGTTGACACAAACAAATGTTTATTTTCAACTCAAGGGACCAAAATATAGGTCTCAATTATCTATTTCTCCAGTTGGAATAATAAAATCCTTCTATATGTTGTCCCAATTACCAATATAAATATAAAAGTGTAATTTTCTGAGGGTTCAAATCCTAAATAGAGTCCTATTCTAATAATAGAATGTAGTTCTAATTACTTTCCTATCTAGGATTTGAGAACAGAGTTTGAACATGAGATAAACAAGATCCATTTCATTAAATACATAAAAATAGTTTAGTGCAATTTGATAGTTGAAATATTGTAATCTAGTGATTATTCTCACATTTCCAATCACTGAACGAGAGAATGAAACAACAAGATGTAAACATTATTTGCATGATATTTCTCTACAACAAAATCATACATCTTACTGTCATTCCAACATAAAAACCAAAGGAAATAGTTCCAAACACACACATACTATAATTAGTATTCAGAAGTGGCCAACTTTGGTTTATCGTAATTAAGAATAAAAAGTACTTTACAATTTTTGCTAAAAAAACCATTTCTTTGTTGAGTATAAATTATTTATACAAAAATAAAGGGGATGGCAATCACTTTGGTTCCCCTTCTTGGTTGTTGAAATTTTCAGTTGGGCCACTCAAATCATGATCCTAACTATTCGAATCCTCTTCATTTACATTGGGTTCTTTGGATTGCTTATGGGATTCCTCTTATACTTGCTTCCTTCTATTCTATAGGATAAAATTTTCCCAAGCCTCAAAAATCACATTATTTTCTTCATGTTGCAGAAAGTTATGTTTCCTGACATGAGCCGTATATGATGTGATTCTTTGGCTCATCAGTTTCTCAAATTGCTTCGATTTGGGAAGCATTTTTTTGACCAATGTGATATCCTTTATAGGAGCCTAAATAAATCATTGAATCACAAACTCATCTATAATGGGTATCATTCAAATGATTTCCTTGTCCAAGTTAATACAATCCTATAGTTATTTAGTCACTTGTGGCTATAGGTGTTGACTATATTTAGAACCAAAATTTGGAAGGTGAGAAGTACCTGTCATGTTTTCAATCACTTGCCACATGGTGTTGAGATTTGCAAGTTCATGTTTGATGCTTCTTATAAAATTATCAGTTGTGGTATTCCAATATTTGAGGTTGAACTCCATTTCTAGTAGAGCGACTTCATAGACAATTGAGATTTTAGGAGGAATATTGGCTATAGAAGGCTTCCATCCCTTTACGCTATCAAACTGAAGCTTGGCCTTTTGATATGGAAGCATCCACCCTTGAATGTGGCTCATAAAATCAATTATGTCTTTATTTTGTGTTTGCAAGTTTTGAGGTCTAAAGTAGAATTCTCTTTGAATTGAATTTATATCATTCCTCACTCTGAATTAATATTATATAAATTCAAAAACATGATATGGATTGGATTTGTAGTATTCCATTTGATTCTCCAATGGCGTCAATATTATTCTCATGATATTTGATTTATTTTCTCTAAACATCCCCAACCTTATTTACATTGGCTTGCATATAGGTTAAAGTAGTATAAGTAAAGCACACACGACTCAATCTTCTAGTATCCATGACAACCGTCTCAATGGTAATCATGACTTCATAATCTACGACCATTCTTATTCTTCATGCTTCTATCTAATCACTAATTTTCTCTACTAGTTGAATGAAAAGAGATCCAACTTGGAAAATTCATTTCTAGGCATAGAAATAGGACCATCTCCTCCTAACATCATGCCAAGGCCAAAATTACTTGTAAAATTTTGGCTTGTGAAGACATGTTCTATGAGAAGAGAGTCTTGATCCTAGAAGTTGGTCATTTTCCTTTTGAGGCAATCAATTTGAGTTTTAGAAACATTGCCATTAGTAGTGATGTTTATCTCAAGAATCACTTTGGATGGGGGATTATCAACTTGTCACTCTTATGTTGGTATTTAATTATTATTGAGAGTGGGGGGTGAATCATTAATTACACATATATAAACAATTTTACTTCTGCAGACTTTTGCAGATTTAAAATTTTTAGCATTCATGACAATAACCACAACAACGCTCAAAATTCTTGAGAACAAATGTATATCTATAAATATAAGAGTAATTACATCAGTAGGAGATAACAATATCCAAATGTGAGAACCCACTCATTTCAGGTGTCAACCTGATCTCAAGTACAATCTACAATCTGCGGGCACCGACCTACAACAACTTCTATCTGTGTAAGCACAAACTTGCAAAATTTAGACTCTAACCTAAACAAATATCAGCCTGTTGTGCAAACTAAGACCTGTGGCTTCAAGCTTCAACCTTGGAAGAACTATGCTCTCAAGTTGTGGAAGTGATAACTTTCATCTTTTCTCTAGCACCCACTGGAAGGAGGCTACAGACCCATGAACTTTATCTGTATCCACAGAAAGGATGTTTTTGCATCATGATTGAATTTACCAACAGCCACTAGAAGGAGGTTGTGACCCCCTGCTCCTTGCCCCGTCTAGCCTCCCTGATATGAAATGTGATTGTATAGAAATATCTTTCCTTCAGAATATCCAATTGCTGAATTCTTCTGATCTTTCTTAGTGTATAGGCATTAGACAGTTTCTCAAAATATCACAAAACAATTCTAATCCATGTCTTCATTTTCTCAAATTACAGAACTGTAGCAATTCTTGATCTGTGTCTGTGCCTATGATGGGCAATTTCCCAAATTACTATGTGCGAAAAAACTACTTCAATCTGTGTTTTCTCAACTGGTCTATGTTCTACATCAATCAAATACTTTCATCTCAATTATACTTACTTTTCTATGATCTACGTCTTATGGAGCTAAACCTTTCTCACATGTGAACTATGGGTATCCTTTTATCCAGTGCTTCTCATCTCACACTACAACTCTACTACAAAAATATATTCATCTGGAATCAATGAGCCATTGATACCCCCAAAAAATTTTGAAGCTTGTCAAGTAGTTATTTGAGATCACAAGCTTACTTCACCTCATCAATATCTTTTTTTTTTATAATCATATTAACTCAAGAAATGTGTCCACTTGGTGACACCATTTAATTCAGATAGTTTCCCATTGGATTGTGTCTTTCGCAAGTTAGGACCCTCGTCGGAGTGCCACTTTTCACAAATTATCATTTTAGTTTATGAAACACATGTGTCAACGCCTTTGTGTGGCTATTTCATACATTGGTTTATTGCTTGAGTTTGTTTGCAAAACTTTGAACTTCTTACCAACTTTCTATGACAATATTACAAAGTATTATTTTACTCACAATAAATATTTGTTCATTTGTGTTGTTTATGATATTCTTCTATGTGCATACATATGTGCGCATTTGTGACCAATGTCTTGGTCATATAATTTCTTTTATGTTACCTCATTTTTTCATATGTATTTCTTCAAGATGGATGTAAGAGAGATCTATTAGAAACTTCATCTGATTCTTTTGACTTTTGGTCCTTTGATACTTTGATCTCTTGAAACCTTTTATACTTATACATATTTGACATATTTGAGCCTTTGAAATCAATGACCACATATATTCAACAATATCCCCCTTTTTCATTAATTCCAACACTTCCTTGAATGGCTTTCCTTGATTGACACTATTCATGTCGAAACTCCCCCCGAAGTTGTGTGTCTAATACTTTTCTTTTCTTTGATCATGTTCACACTTTTGCACTTACGTATTCGTTTCTCCTTCTGTAGGTGCTCCCCTTCTCATTGAGATGTTCTTCTTTCAGCTTCTCTCCCCCTTCGGCATCAATGGAAAAGGAACCGTATGCATTGTTGAATCCCACTGGATTTGTGCTCACTGTTTCAAAATGCCAGGGCACAGACATTTATGATTTCTATACTAGATACAATGAACCATTTTATTTTTTTTGTTATTCATGTTTCCTACATCCAATTTAATGCATCAGCAATCATTCTTGTCTTGAACTCTGGTTCCAATAAATTTACACATATTACCAACCTTTCACGTTCATGTAAGAGGTTGATGTTCCTTATATGTTTTCCATGTGGTATGTTTGTACTATTTTCTTTACTCCAACATCATTCTTCCAAATCACCTTTTTTCCCATGCATTAAATTTTGTCTTAGTGAAATCTACCAAAACACTATCCAATTTAAGTAGATGATTGGAAACTCTAGAACAACGACAAAAATAAACATTTGATCTCGGGGTTGAGCCTAATTCATCAAATTCAACACTAGATCTTCTTCCACTACTACATCATGGGAATACTCAAAGGTAGTTCCAATGGACTTGGATTTACATCTTTCACCTTTGTCTACCGATCATGCTGAAGATGTTGACCTCAAGGTTCATCTATGATCTGCCTTTTTTCATCTTCAGTTTTGTTGCTCTTCAGCCTTTTTTTTTAATGCCCAAAAATGGCCTTTTGTAATGCAAGTTTCGAAGCACCACAATTTTGTAATCATATTTTGAAGAAAATACAAAATCTTCACATTTTGTGCAAACATAATGTAAGAACTATACAATACTTACTTATACATGCATAATTTATTTTACAATACAATAACAGATCTACATATAAAATTCATGAATGTCTTCATCAATCCTTGAGTGTTTGATTTTACCTTCTTTTAGACTCAAGGATTCTATGTAATCCTCCTGGATTAATGTGAGCAACAATCGCTTGCCATTTGTTTTGCACAATTTTCATTTTCATCATGTTACTGCGGTGACCTTCTTATCCATATCCTCTTAATGGACTAATCATAATTTTTATTGTGCGCACTTTTGATACTTTTGAGACACATTTTCTTCCAAAAAAAATTTACGCGCACTTGTACTTTGCTTCTGAATTGCATAGTTTTCAACAACATTATGCCAACCTAGTTTCCTTAGTTGCTGTATTTTTAGAAAATGTTTTGAGGACTTGTGGCCATACTTATCACACACATAACGCTTTAAAATGTGGCAATAATTTTCTATATGTCCGAAAAAATTACATCTCCAACATCTAAACAAATTCTTATTTCTGAATGCATTCATATACCTTGGTTTTTCAATCATTGTACATAGTTCAGCACAAACAACCCCTTGGTTGAGACTGGATTCTTCTTTGTCGCACAATCAATTACCGGTTTTCACAAACTCAATGTCGGTATTGTTTTTTGGATATCGTTGACAACTTAGAATTTCATCCAAGATGATTGCACAATTGTTGTACGTATTTTTAGTTTCCGCATCAATACACACTTAAACCTTTCCTTCAGTTGCATTGTCTACCTTTGATTGTGAGACATCTAATTCTTTTAACACAATCTGTTTTTGAAGTAGTCCATTTACCTGTTTTCTCAAGTTCACACTGGTTTTCTTCTAATTCTTTAATTTTCCTCTTTGCACACTAAAATTATTCGTCTTTGATATTCAATTATTTCGTTGACTCTTCATGTAAGTATCCACTTTGCAAGTAACTAGTTCATATACTATTTCAATTTTTTCTTTTAGCGCTTTATTTTCTTTCCTTGATTTCTTCAAGTCATCTAGAGCGCTGAATAATTCTCCTTCCTAGTCAACACAAAGACTAACTTTAACATCAAACTTTAGACTTCCTTCAGAGCAACTGGGTTTATCAATAATTGACACAGTTCGTGTGACTTCTTCCACAGAGTGTTTGTTATCCACAATTGTTTCCATCTTGAAGAGTTCTTTTGAGCCTCTTGATTTTTTCTTTTCTTCTGATTTCAGAGATGGTAAATAAATTCCAATATTGTACATCCATTCCTTCTCTGTTTTGGATATGCTTGCATGAGCTCTTTTGGTTGAATATTTTCCTTTTGATGCATTCTCATATTGAATCAAATCCATGAATAATACATATCTTTGGATGCCACTTTCTTATTCATATGAGGCTTTGTTTCTTCGGTGTACATGCTCTTCTTTTGTTTTTGGAATTTCTTCTTGTTTGCATCTTTGTTCTATTGATGCTTTCCTTTGTTTTCTTGACATTTTGATTCTTCCTTGCTTTCACTTTCCTGGTTTTCATAGGTGCACTTAGAAGAAAAATGTCCAATTAGACCACATTAAAACATTTAAAAGTTAGTTTTCCCTTATACTTACCTTGTCCTCTCTTCAGTCTTCTCACGAAGTTGGCTTCTTCTTCGTCTAGCTCATCAATTAGATTTCTGCATTGGCTTCTGCTAGATTTAAAATTCTCTATAGATTTAAATGCATCTACTTTCCTGGATGCACTCTCAGGTTATGTTCTCATTTTGTATTTAATAAGTATTTCATACAATTCATCTTTGGTTAGGTCGTCTAGATCACTTTTGTCTTCTAGAACTGACACTTTTGGATTGAATTGCGCGGGAAGAGTTATCATAATATTTTACACAACATAATTCTCTTTAACAATAGCTCCAAGATTGGTTATGGAATTTACTATTTCATCCACTCTCAAGAAGTATGAGGAAACATATTCCTCTTCCTTCATTTTGAGAGTCTCAAATTGTTCAGATAATGTCTGCAGTTTATCTTTTCTGAATTTATTGTCTCCCTCATAAATACTTCATAGTTTGTCCCATACTTACTTGGATGTTGTACACTGCATTACTTTAGTTAACTCAACCTCTACTAATCCACACAACATAACATTCTTCTCTCATGCATTCCATTCATAATGTTTTCTATTTTATGGATCAACTATCATCATTCCGGCGGTCAAAACTTCCGTCACCTCGCCATTTTATTCTGAATCTTTTATTGCTTTTGGAAATCCTTATCCATCCTCTACTAATTTTCAAACTTCCATCCCAAGTGACTGCAGGTAGGATTCCATTCTGATTTTCCACAAGGCTTAGTTTGAATTGTCAAATCTTGGAGCCCTATTTTTGGACAAACCTTCTTACTTATCCATATCCATGTTGTATTAGTCTTCCAGATGTTAGTTTCTTTACTAAAGACAACCGTTCTTATACCAATTGTTGGTATTTAGTTATTACTGAGAGGGGGGGAGTGAATCAGTAATTACATAGATATGAACAATTTTATTTATTTAGACTTTCTTAGATTTAAACATCTGAGCATTCACAACAATAATCACAACAACGCACAAAATTCTTAAGAAAAAATGTATATCTATAAATATAAGAATAATTACATTAGTAGGAGATAAAAGTCTCCAAATATGAGCACCCACTCATTTCAAGTGTCAACCTAATCTCAAGTACAATCTGCGATCTAGGGGCACTGACCTGCAACAACTTCTATCAACATAAGCATCAACTTATGAACTTCAGGCTCTGACCTAAAAAAATATCAGTTTGTTGTGCAAACTAAGACTTGTGGCTTCAATATTGGACCTGTGGAAGAACTACACTCTCTAGTTGTGGAAGTGATAACTTATGTTTGTTCTCTAGCACCCAATAAAAGGAGGATATGCCCCCTTGAATTTTATCTGTATCCACATAAAGGATGTTGTTTCCTCTTGATCGAATTTACCAGCACCCACTGGAAGGAGGTTGTAAACCCTTTCTCCTTGCCCCATCTATCCTCCCTAATATGAAATGTGATTGTATAGAAATATGGAAAGTAGAGAAATATTTCCTTCAAAATCTACAACTATTGAATTCTTCTGATCTGCATTAGTGTATCTGCATAAAACAATTGCCCAAAATATCACAAAACAATTCTAATATGCGTTTTCCTTTTCTCAAATTACGCAACTGTTGCAATCCTTGATCTACATCTGTGTATGTGACAAACAGTTTCCCAATATATGATGTGTGAAAAAACAACTTCAATCTATGTCTTCTCAAATGGTCTGCATTTTGCATCAATCAAATACTTTCAGCTTAGTTATACTTTCTTTTCTGCAATCTGCATCTTATGGAGCTAAACTTTTCTCACATACATACTCCGAGTATCCTTTATCCAGTGTTGGTCATATCAAACTGTTGCTCCGCTACAAAAATATATTCATTTGCGATAAAAAAATCCATTGATACCCAAAAAAATTCAAATCTTGTCAGGAAGTTATTTCATATATTCATTTTCACAAGATTACTTCACCTCATCCATTTGTTTCTTAATTATAATCATTTTAGCTCAAGATATGTGTCCACTTGGTGAAGTCCCTTTACTTCAGATAGTGTCCCATTGGATTGCGTCTTTTGCAAGTTAGGACCAACGTCAACATGACACTCTTCACAAATTATCATTGTATTTTATGACACACATATGCCAACTCTTTTGTGGGACTATTTCATACATTGGTTTATTGCTTGGGTTTCTTTTCAAAACTTTTCACTTCTTACCAACTTTCTTGTGGGAATATTACACAATATTATTTTGCTCACAAGAAATATTTGCGCATCTATGTTGTTTACCATATTATTCCATGTTCATACATATGTGTGCATTTGTAACAATGTTACGGTGATATAATTTCTTTTATGTGACCTCCTTGTAAGAGAGATCTAGTAGCAATTTCATTTGAATTTTGGTCCTTTGTCATGGTTGGTCCTTTGATAATTCGATCTAGTGAGATATTTGATCCTTAGACATCTTTCACATCTTTGGTCCTTTGACATCAATGACAACATATATTCAACATCTTATTCTTCTCATCCATTCCCTCCAACTCCACTTGTATTACATTTTTGGTTTTTCTTTATTTCTTCATTGTGTCCCCTACGCTCTCAACTTTTTCTTCATATTTCTTCTTCTTCTTCTTGTTTATACCTATTTGCTTCCACTCCTTAAGTGTTGGGTATTTTTTCTTCAACTTTGGCCTTGGTTTGAAGTTCCAAAATAAATAAATAAAATCTACTTCTTATTGGCTATTGCTTCTCATTAGAGGAAATTTGAGGTCTAAACTGGGCCTCCTAAGGAAAATAATAAAATAATAGTTATTAATTTTGGAGGAAGAATGAAAAAAACTACTTTGTGTGTTCGTATTTTCGACATATATCCCTGTGTTTTTACTCAAATTCTAAGCAGGAGAGCTCGTTGGATGCGTAATTTATGCGGAATTAAATTCCGCATCCAATGAGCTCTCCCGCTTGAAATTTGAGTAAAAACACAAGGAGATATGTAGAAAATACAAACAAAAAAGGTAGTTTTCCTTTATGACAAATATGTCAATTCAACCATTATAGTTGACTCATTTTATTGAAATTATATTGGTTCTTGAATTCCAACTCACAAAATTTATTGTTGGCACGTTTTCTTATAAAGCCCATTTTAGACCCCAAATTTCCTCTAATGTCTTATGCCTTCCTCTTTTATTCCACTTCAAATTTAACTCTTTAATTTGCTTATTTCTTCTTTTGATCAACTTTTCCTATAGCTTTTGCCTCAACCTCTTTTTCTTCAATTATTATTTTCTCTTAACACAAATTTAGTTGTAGCTTCAATATATCTCTTAGATTCTATTTCAGCCTTGTTTTTCTCTAAGGCTTCTAATCTCCTTCTTTCTTATCTTTTCAAGTAGGGTTTGCTTCTCAACAATAGCACTTTCAACCTCTTCTTTATTTTTTGTTCTTTCTCTTATTTTTTAATTTGTAATTTTTTCAACACCTCATCATAGGAGAGTTCTTGTTTATGTTGTTCAACCTCATTATTTTCATGTTTATAGGGGAATGCGATTTCCATTTCAGATTGTGATTTTCTGCAATTCTTAGAGGACCATGTTTCTAAATCCTTTCTTGTGCAAAGTGATATTATTAAATATCCTTCCCCTCCCTTTTGGTCCAGTTGGAATTTGTTAGACCATACCTACCTATGCATAGTGTATAGATGGGACACAACCTTTTATGATACTTCATTAGAGTGGCATTAAAGTCATGCAATGTTGTTTGATAGCCTATCCCTTGTATAAGTAATCGATCTATTTGGAACATAAGCATGTAGGAGCATGGGTCACCCCATAAATTCTAATGTAAGTAGAGTATTTATATAGATATCAATCCCCAATGTTTTATGGTATTTTAATATCTTTAGGGAATATTCTCAAGAAAGGCTCATACTAAAATGGTTTGTATAGGGGTGTTAGAAATCCATTACAAATAAGAGAAAATTAGAACTTATATTTTTACTTCCACAAATATTTGTAGAAAACATGGACTGGTTGGTGTTCATGTCACTAAGACCAACCTATTCCCACAAATTAATTCAATGCAAAAACCACATCAATTATATATGAATCCATGTAATATTTAAGTGCTTCATTGGGAGAAGGATTTTGGGATTTTTTTATTATTATCATTTCTTCTAGATAAGTTGACAAGATGTTTGCTTAGTTTAAATCTTTCCCTTTTCAATGACTTCATTGGTTATTTTCACCCAACTAATTTTGACTTGAGCAAATATTTCTTTGCCATAAATCTACCTGCCAATTACACCACACAATTATACCTCGACCTTAGGTCATTGTTTAGAAATGGTTTGTTACCCAAGGATTTAAAGGCTCTTCCTTTTTCATATAGTCAACCAGGATCTTGTAACAATTATTATCATGAGTGGAGTATGTCATCCACTCACTCATATAAATAAAATCTCCATCCTAGACATCTAGCAGTAAGGTTCAACATTGGTAGGTACAAAAGCACAAATGCATTTCCCTTCTTCATTCAAATTCTGCCTTGTAATTACTTTAGTATGTTGTATAACCTATTTAATCATATCAATACATGGAAACACAAGAGATCTATCAATAATATTATCTATATACAATTTCCTTAAGTTTTGAGCAATTCTGAGCCCTTCTTAGTCTCTGTATTTTAATAATTCATCATGAGGATCAACTATCCCTTTTCCATCCTTAATATAATGAAAAGTTGATTGTAGGTATAGGTGACATCATACCATGCGGTATTAGATGTATCAATGTAAATTGGTAGCTTGATCTCCTTTTGTATGTCCATGGAAAGTTGTGTATCTTTCTTAGGTGGGTTTGTGGGTGATTTCTTTGCTCAATTGGTTTCTCCTAAGGCGGTTGGAGTTGGTCACCCTTCTTCCTTCTACCATAACCCTTGGTATCCATGTAAAATAATCTACCATTCCAAAACAATATACATAACAAGGTTAAATATTGAAATAAATTGACAATCAATTTGAATTCATGAATCAAACTTTCAAAATAATAATAATTAACTTGGATTTGAGCTACATTGTATTGGAGGGAATGAGGATTCAATTTTCCTTTAAAGATAAATACAATTCAAAGAAACAAACATACCAATGAAGTGCAAGCATTTTTGGAAGGCTTGATACAGTTCGAGCTAGTTAATCCCAAGATTCCTTGAACATATGCCACTATTCATATTCAAACATTGGTTATGTGGGATACTCTAGGTTATTCTAAGGGTAACCATGCTCAATATTGAATAGGGTCTCCTAATTCTAAAGATTTAATTGAAGTATTTTACCCATAATCAAAAGGGTGATTTGGGTTTCATGCATGCAACCTAATTTGATGGCAATAGCTTAAGAAAATTTGTAACTCTAAGTTGGAAAAATGATGTCAAGGGAAACTAAGCATCGCATATCTTTGTCAAATTATTCCATGTTTGAAGTATTTAGCTCAATTTAATTCAACGGTTTGATTTTGAATTTGGAAGGCCATAGGAGGGTTATTGAATTAAATACTTAGTATCAAGAAATAAATAGGTGGTCATTGATGCAATGTGGCTGATATAATAGGGTTTGATCGTGACATGAGAGGGATTTGCTAAGATTGACAATTTTAATTATTTCGAGCCAAGTTTGTTGTTATGCACTTGCTAGATGGAAGGAATGGCTTATTTTGATTAGGGAAAGATGATCAAATGCCAACAATAGGAATAACTTGATACGGGGATCAGAGATGATTTAGATATTGGGAAAATAATTCAAATTTAGGAAAGGTAAGAGTGTTTTATTTTCAAATCGGTCCTGATCTATTGATTGGTATAAAAGTTTGAAGTAAGCAAAAGATAGAAGGGAGCAATTTGGAGATCAAGCCCGATATCAAAATTGAGACAAGCATATCAATAAAAGACTGAAGTTTCAAATCATTTCATGATTCAATAATTCCAAATGAAAGAAACAAACAAAAGGATGGATTTGAAATTTATCCAATCATTCAATAAAAAATGATATCAACAAAAGAATACCAATCTTTTGAACAAAGATTCTAAAAGATTGGGAATAAAAGAGAGAGGAGAAAAGAAAATGAATAAAAATCAAAAGGGAACCCAAAGTATTTTGAATAAACTTTGTTGGTGGAGGGGGGTGGGTGTCGAGGTGGGGGTTGCGTTGTTGAGGGCTTAAAAAAATCCTAAAGCAAAATGAGTATTTCAAAAGTTAAAATAAATTTCCTTTCCCTCCATTAGTGCTTGCTTTTATCGAATTGCAATAGCCTTTTGAAATCAAAACGAATGTTTCACAAGTGGACATCTAATAGTATATCATTCAAATATATTGTCCTAGCCCAAGCACAACTATAATACTTATGTCAAATAATTTTATGCATTTTTTAAAACACTCAAGTAATGCCGATATTATATCCTTTAGATAATTTAGACTTTCGTAGTTGTCTTGATTGGACATCTTCTTTTTTGGTTTTTCATTGCATTGGGCATTTGAATATGACATTTCAAGCAAAAACCCTGCTCATCTTCAGGGAAGCATAAACCGTACCAAGAATTTTAAGTTCCACATAAGAAATTATGAAAATATTCTTAATAATTTAATCCTCTCAGCTTCTCACTTTTATTCATTCATATAACAATTCAACTTTTTTACATTTTTAATCCTCCTTATTTTATGTTTATTTAACCTGTTGTTAATCCTTTATCTAACAATACTTTACCTTTTTAACATTATAAATACACTGGGTTACTCTTGCATATTTTCATAATTTCTTATGTGATAATCTTAAATATCTTGTGACGGTTTTTTATTCCCTGAATATGAGTAGGGTTTTTGCTCAAAATGTTGTATTCAAATGCCCAACGTAGTGAAAATCCAAAAAAAAAGATGGACAATTATATCCTTTGTAAGGATACTATCTTATGCATTGATCATCAACTCTTTTAGTGTTTACTAATTTTCAGTCTAAAATTCAGGAATAAAGACACTTAAAATGGGATTCCTACAATCATCAACTTCATTTGGTCATTACCTAGAAAGCTAGATAAAAAATAGTGGTTGGTCTCCTAAGTATATTCCATATAAAGGATTTTTTTGTCTTAAATCTTAGATGTGCAATGTATGTGGAATAGGAATCCAAATATGCCATAAACCCTTACTTTGTTTTAGTGATGGAGTCCATGAACAACTCATTGAATTCAACTATACCCCCTTCCTTGAATACACAATCTGAGATGATTTTCTTTATAAGTGGAATAATAAGTTTTTCTAGTGGGTTCAACTCACCTTCTTACCAAGGAGACCCACTCTTCATCATATGGATGAAATTTGAGTATGCATAATATGTTGTTCCACCTATAGAAGTAATTGTACTTATTTTGTTCTTTTATGTGAAAATAAGTGGAATATTACATTTGGAGATGTTCACACTCCAACAAAATTAGCCTGCAAACAAGAAGCTTGGGTTGTACCAAGCTTTGCCAATTCCCTCCAAGATTTATGAATCCATCTCTATGGATTTCATTAGTGGTATATTCACCACTCAACAACAGAATAATTACATCTTTGGTGTAGTATGCAAATTACCCATGATGACAATTTTTATACCATGCAACAAAACTATATATGCTCCTAAAGGTACTTACCTTTTATGCTATAACATACTTGGAACAATTTTGAATTACCATTGAAATAATTTTTAATTGTCATTTTAGTTTCTTATTGACTTTTGGAAATCCTTATGGAATCTCCTCAGTTGTGAACATTAATCCTATAATGCATTCCATCCACAAACTAATAGCCAAGGTAGTAAACACAAACTTTGTTCATGGTCTTTGTGTCTACAATTAGTAGCAAAAACAATCGGATCTACGCTTGCACATTTTGCAATGTAATGGAAATGGAGGTACTCATGTCTCGATATGACACTTAGTTTTTAGGGTTGTTTTTTCTTTCACCCTCTCGCTTCATATGAGATTCCAATGACTTTCCTAGCACTGCCCACGTCCCACCAACAAAAGGAGAAAAACAAATTTTTTTGTGCAAAACTTAGCCAATATTCACAACACCATGGAATCATTCAACAAACATAGTTTAAGTACAAGGAACTTCATAATAAAAATCGTGTAGCTCCGCAATCTTAGGGTTGTGATTGAGTTTATCTATATTGAACAATCATTACTTCAAAAATCATTAACATCACAAACTCCTTACCATTCAATATGGTACTAATTGTTGGAACATTCTGTCGTACCCTTATCTAGTCGTGTAATATTACTTTGGATTATTTAATCCATCTTTTATGGACCATTGTAACTAACTTGGCCCCGTGATTTTTGATTGTTGGTTTGGGCCTTTACTCAAACCTATTCATAGATATCCTTCTTGGTTGGTCTATCAATCACACACTTCATCATCACTTGTGTATCATGTGATCAGATGCTTAAGTGCAAAGGTGTCTTTAGACCCCACCATTAATTCTGGGAATCTCTTTTTTGTTTTGTTGTTTTAATCCTTGCTCCAACATGGTATCAAAGATCAAAGGTGTTTGAGAACTGGATTTTTGCAACATGAAAAGAGTTTCATATGTGGTTTGATGATAATCATTTATTTATTGGGCTGAGGAGAATGGTGAATCACTAGATTCGACCGTTGTCTAACTTTGGCATGATCTGAATTTTCTGGGTATTTGTTTGTAGGAATTATGAAACCTGTGTGGAAACCGCTTGTTCCTCTACCTTGTATGGTACAAGTGTAGAAAAAAACACCATAGTAATATATCCTTTCCCTAGATAGTTAATCTATTAATGGGAATTACTAGGCTTAGTCCTTGTTTTACTGCACTCCACATAATCTTTAGTACCTGTAAAGAAACGTCAAGGAAACAAGAAAAACAAGATGAGAGTAACAAGACAGATTAACAATCTATGCTAGTGATCAATAAATCCAACAATACTTAATTGATATTAACACAAATCAAATATGGGAAAGGGGAACACTTTTGTATTAATAAAAACAGGAAGGTAAAGCTACAACCAAAGCCTTGAGGTTGCCATCTTTGTCTTCCATGATGGACTTACAACACTCCTCACTCACACAAATATCTTCACACATAAACTCACTCAAACTTGCCTCTATACCAGACTTCAATCCAACAACATAAGCAATGTTTCTTTGGTCTCCCCTTGCTCCCTCCATGAAGGCTTCTTTTATAGGACAAGAAAGGTCCACATAGGTTGAGATTCTTTAGGAAATGGATGGGGGATGATCTTTGTGGGAAAGGAGGGAGAAGGCCACCTCTAACTAGATGGTAGGAACTACCTCCACAAGGGATTTCATATGGAAGCTTCTCTATTATTCTTTTTTTCTTCTTTTACGTCTATCGGTTCTTTTTTCTTAAAGGGGAAAGGCGTAAACACTTTTGGATCAAAAGGGAAAAGCGTCGACGATGCCTAATGTCAATGGAAAACAAGCATCGACATTCCATCATAAGAGTGTAAGTGTGTCAGTCTTCTCAAAAGTGGAAAGAAAGTCAACACAAGAATCTCTGACCAAGTTCTCTGAAGGGTGCTCAAGAATTAGTGGATATTTTAGGTGCAACATAATTCCTGCCAAAGTATGAAGCTAGAAGGATGTGATAGGTAAAATATTTTGCTAGATATAGATCTGGTATTAGAGGCAATGAGAGATGAGCTGAAAACTAACATAACACCAATAACTGACTTATTTGACTCAATCATGGTTGAGGACCAATACATTGTAGATCCATGAAGATGACCATGTGATGGCTACTAAGAATACACTCTAGATCCATGATCAAGACATAAAAAGCGGAACATGGCTACGGAACATACAAAGTAGATCCATGTTATCTGAACTCAATACTGAACACAACCACCAAACATACACTGTGGATCTGTGTCATGACTTCAAATAATCGTCCATCGTAACCAGAGAATAGGAAATTATGCAGGAAAATCCTAATCACTCAGGGTCTTCATTCCAATCTCCAACCGATACGATTCTAACCATTTGAATAGATGTCTTGATGTCAAACATGGTAGAACCACTTGATTAACAGTCATTGATGTAAACTATTAACAAGTGCAAGGGAAATCACCATTAATGTCAATGATCCCCAGGGTATCTCATTACATCCTCCCAAGTGTGAATAAAGGTTTTGAAGTCAAACACTTATTAGAATCTTTCAATTAGAGGTCATTGATGAAAACCTACTGTCGAAAGCAAGGAAAACTGCCATTGGGGCATGCAGGATTCAAGGTACTTGACTTGGTTTCTAAATCTAATTCCTGGATGGTGTGTTGAATTCGAAAGGAATAGACTCGTCAAAGGAGGGCCATGATGTTTCCCCCATCATCGACACAAAACATCGAAAAAAAGTTGATTTTGAAGTGATGAAACAACCATGAAACTAACTCAGACACGATCGAATTCATAGGAAGGTAAGGTTATTGACGAGTTGGATTGCAAAATAAACATCCTTTGAAAAAATTGCAGCACGACAAATGAATTGGAAGCATTGAATTGATGAGACAGAAACTAGGTGTAATGCAAAGAATATGACAATGCATTCTTTGAATTGACTCAAAAGAGTCAGGTGATTCATGAAAGTGGATCGACTCGGAGACAAGTTGAATACCCAACTATTAAGAAATGAAAATGCATACAAGTGCCATGTTAAAAGGTAGACTATAAGCTGCCATAATTATAGGTGAAAATACATTCCCCTTTCCCTTAATTTCCTCATCATGAAGGATGAGTGCCTCTTTTCGTTTTTACAAGTTCAAAGAGGGTAACAAACACTTGTTATAGCTCATCGAATGATGAGTCTATTCACATATTTTTTACGAACCTGAGAAAGGAGAAGTTCGTTCCCAGCAAGGGTATTTCAATGTTTGATTTTATGAGTCCGATGGAAGTGAACTCAGTATCATTCATGTTTAGAACTTTAGAGAGTTTGAACGAAGACAAAAGGAGAATCCAAAAAGTCTTTTTTCGTAAGATTTAGTCCCTAGGGCCCAAAAAAAAAATGCCCCAGAGAACTCTTCTAACCGATATCAACTAGAGCCGTTCCTTTTTCATAAATAAGCCCAATCGATCTAAAAAAGGGATAACCTACCATTGGCTAGTCAATCGTTCAAATACTATTACAAGTGTGAATGTATCAAGTTCGCTTGGCAATCTTTTTGAATTTGTTAAGGAGATTGAAAATAGCTTAAATATAACTCCGTAAAGGGTTTTCTTTTTCATAATCCAATTTTAACGAGTCTAAAAAAGCAGAAAAAGTGTACTTGATACTCTTTTACTAAGGTTTGAACGAGCATGTAAAACGTATGAACGACGCTTGATACTTTTTCATTTTTTTCAAAAGTGTGAAAAAGACAAAGAAAATTGAGACATAGCCATAAGCCTCGTAAATATGACCTGGAAACTTTGAAAATCAAGTTAGAATTAATTTCATCATAAAACTATAGAAAAAAAATGATAAAAACCCACAAAATTAAAATATATTGATTTAATATTAAAAATAAAAAGTCAAAATTACTATAAAAAGAGGTAAATAGTGAAAGTTTTACCATTGTGGTTTTTTACCATAAGGAAAGAGTGAATTCGATGAAAAGAGGTTGATCTTCAAGTGTGGATTCCAGGAGTTGTAGGCTGTCTTTCTTTGATCCGCTCATACCAGGTAAGAGTTAAACCCTTCCTCTTCATGTTCACGGTGCATTTTTTCAATTTTCAGCCAGTTTTTAGGGTTTATAGAGCCTTTTCCAAAGGGATGCTGCACACTTAGGCCAATGCTTTCTCCTCTATATGGATGTGTACTGACACACTATTGAAATGGGATAAAGGTACCGAAGGAGCTCTGTCCAAACCCAGCAAAAGCGTCGATGCTCTGTCTGTATAGACGAAAGGCATCGACAACAAGGGAAACCAAAAATTCTCTTTTTTTACTATCTAATTTTGAAATTTCTTGCTTCCACAGACCTTGATATGCTTCAAATGCATGTTTGAAATTATTTTGTAGGAGAAAAACCATCTACACTATGGTGATATGGAAAGAACATGAACATGAAATAGATGATTTCCGAGCGAAAAATGACCCAGCAACAGTGAGAGATATTCGAGAATGTGGGCTGCTTAAGTACTTCAGGGTACCCAAAATGAAGGTAAATGTGCATATTCTGGAATAAATAATTCACATGTGGGAACCTGACCAGTAAAACTTTGTGGTTGAGACCCACATATTGAGCATAAACATAGATGACATATATTTTCTGACCGGATTATCTCGCAAAGGGAGACTAGTAGCTCTTACTGGCCCACGAGGTGGCGATTCTTCACTGGATGACTTGATTGACTGTTATTGTTCGTTAGGTACACTTTCCCAAGGGGGGAAAATCCCTATTAAACGGTTAGTATATCGACCTTTGAGAACAATTGTATATACCATTGGAAAGGTTACTGGGACCACATCATCCCATTTGACCACCAAGGCACACATGTTATATGCCATAAACTATATGGATTCCACAATATTCAACTGGAGTGAAGGTTTATTGGTCAGATTAAAGGAATAGTTAAACAAATGCACATGGGGAGAACTAAACTAGTTTGGATATGGGGCAATAGTAGTTTCTTTATTCCTAGAGAGGGTACCACTGAGGAGGCCTCAGGTAGCCTTGACCATGATAGATGTTGAGGATCCCAGGATGGTCAGGTGGGTGATCAGCATGGCTCGTCACGGTGGTAGAGGTTCAAATGTTATCTATGGATCAGTATTCTTTCATTGGCTGTGAAGCCAATTACTGATGATAGAAGAATATGCTTACGAGGGGAAATATTTTTGCAATGACCCTGAACTTCCATTTCCATAGGGAGAGGAGTGGGACAATTGAGGTAATAAAGATGCCACTATCCATGTTTTTAATTTTTTGATTTTTATATTTTTATGATGTAATGCTGAGATGTGCAAAAATGACTTATGTAGATATAGGGCCTTCTCGTCCTGTTGGAGCATCACCAATTGACGGGAGAGGAGCAGTCTGAGAGATGGAGATTCATCGTACAGAGGTGAATGAGGACCTCGATGATATCGAGGAGAACCTACAACACTTGACTGTGGGGATTCCAGATATCTCTACTGATGATTTACCTAGGTAGTATCAGCACCAGACTACGGGGGTTTCAGGTCGCTTTGCGAGGTTACTCCGTAAAGTGGCTCAGGTCGTGGTGTGTTATCATGAGCATCACCACGAGGATAAGTCTACATAGGCTTTCTCATATTTGTACTGCATTTACACTAAAAGATTTGAAGCTTCAGATTTTGCCCCATATATATGTGTTTTAAAACTATGACAGTCTTAAACTTTGGGTGATCTGAAATCTTGATGATTCAGTATTTTGTATCTCAACTTCACCTTTATATATATTAAAAAAGTTTTATTTACAGACGTGTGTGCAAATGTTATGTGTGACTGTATGCCTATGTTGATGAAATTGTCATTGATGCCAACATGGACTTGCAGTGGCCCCACGAGATGTCATTGATGCCACAAAGTCCCACCTGCAGTGCCTTGATCCCTTACAGAGTTGGTTTGTGCCTTGAAGCACCTTGTACCTAGTTGACAAGGTTCCTGTACCCACAAGCTTGGATATTGAAGCCACCACTTTGTTGAAGATGTTGAAGACCCTGCTGATTGATGCTAAAGACCCTGGAGATGGTCTTAAAGCCTTGATGGACGATGGAGAAACCCTAGATGGGTTGGAGAAACATTAATGACCCATTCTATGGTCATTCATGCTATGACAATGTCCTTGTACCCCTGTCACCGGAAGGAATGCATGATGGGGCCCTTTTGTGTTGGTGATGATCTTGAAACCCTTGGAGAAGTCTTGGTTGACATGTTGAAGCCTTTACAACCTTGAAGGAATGGTGAAGGTAATGTGGGTCATTTGTGTGGTGATGAGGTATGAAAACCCTTGAAGATGGTGTGCTTCTTTTATGGCTTGATAAAGGACATGATGACCATAAAGGGTTGACTTTTGAAACACACCCCTATGATGTGGCAAAGAATTACATGAAGGAAGGGTTTGTGTGACAAAATAGGAATACAAAATGACAAAAACTTTTTGACTAGTTTGTGGACAAACATACAACATACAACATACGCTTATTTGTGATGACCATTGAGGTGGTAAGTTTGTGTGACAAAATAAAAATGAGATAATAAAAATAAATAATCAAACCTCTATTTTGTGAAGTCGGCTCATTCAAAATAAATTAAAAATAAAAATATATATGTCGGCTCAAAAAGAAAAATAAATAAATAAATACATAAATAACAAATCGGCTCAAAAATGATTTTTTGGGGCGGAAACTAGTATAAATACCCAATCGAAGTTTCATTTTGAGGTGTAAAAATTTCAGACGGCTCTGCAATTTCGGAGGTCTCTAAGGCAGCCACGGGTGAAGGAGCAAACTGAGGCAAATTCGGCCCTGTGGAAAGATTGAAAATTTTCTTGGTCAAAATATTTATTTTTGGACAATTTTTCATGAAAAAATTGTTGGGCTATGGAGAATAATTTTGGTGGAGCCAAGTTGCTTTCTCTTGGGATGTAATTATAATTTTGAAGGACTATTTTTTTTGTTGCCCTAGCTGAGGCACTGTAATTTTTGTGAGATAGTGACTATTGACCTTCAACCATCCAACAGTCCGAATTTTATTGCAGCAACAACCATTTGACTTACCAACAGTTGCTTGTGACCTTAACTCCACACTGATAACAAGTTTTTTTGGGGGTGTTCAACTACTCTGCAAATTTCGGTGGAAGTGAGTGATTGTATTGGAGGTTAAACAGTCCAAATCTGAAGGCATCTACAAATAGTCTAGTAGCAGCATTGACAGACATTATATCTCAACATTGACAGGCATCTGAGTTTGTTTTGGGTCCATACTTTCATGCTTGAAATGTCCCGGTTTGAAGTTTGATATGTGTTGGAGGCTTTTCACAGTTGTCACCTTTCTTCAGCATGTTAAACAGTCTGAATTATCTTACAGCAGTCTGAATCTTGCAGCAAAACAGTCCGAGGATGACAGCCCTAGTCCCGAAGTATCTGTGAAGCTCATAGTCCAGGCATAAAGTGACGTGGAAGCAGCAGTAGAACGCCTTTTTTTTTGTAGACTGGAAGTTCCATTTTCTCTTGTTCTTGTGTTGTTTATCCTTGTCAAGTAGTAGACCATGGTGGTGACCAGCAAAGGTTTTTGATGGATAAAATCATAAACTGAAGGATAAACTTTACTGAACTTGACTGAATTGGAACTGACTTTTGCAGCAACATATGGTAAGTTCTTCTTTGATGCTTGGGCATGAATAATTATATGACATCCTTAAATTCAGGCCTAGAGCAGCGGACCATCATGTATAGTGGCATCTTCACAGTTATGAAGGTATGTTAATGATCAAATGAGTAAACAATTATATTAGACAGTGAACACAGTAAGGCATACTGAACAGTCTTGTGATCTATACACTTTAATATTGAAGTATGCTATGGTATATCCTATGATGATGAACATGTAGTGTATGAGTGATGAAACAGTGACATTCAGTAACATTCAGTGTATTGAGTGATGAAACAGTGACACTTTAATATTGAAGTATGCTATGGTATATCCTATGATGATGAACATGCAGTGTATGAGTGATGAAATAGTGACATTCTATATGCATGTTACTCTACAATGTTAAAGATGCATGTATGATGTTGACAATTGATGTATTAAGAACGATGATGAGTATGCACAGTATGTACACACAGTAAAAACCTTCTACAGTGATGTGTGTGAAGACTTAAACATACTCCTCTCATGACAAAGTTCTTGAAGATGCGTTGATGCTCTTCTGTGCACAATAAAGTCCCTTGATTGAATATGTAGTGGATGATGATAGTCTGTCATGTGACAGTGATGATTAAGTTGAGGCTTGACCTGTTGGCATACACCTGCTGATAAATGTTACAATAAGCAAATCTTTGATATGAGAAACGTATGAGTAGATCTCTTAATGACTAGCATGAGCAGTAGATGAAAAGATACTTTGAAGACATTGTTGATGATAATGCTGCAATTTGTGATGATAAACTAGGTCATCTACAACAACACTTCTTTGGACATATGAGGTTACTAACATTCCTTTGATAGCTTGACACACAGCCTGAGTATGAGATGTTTGAAAGATAAAGTGGTATACTCAGTGGTGTGAAATGTGTAGTGATGTGCATGCTATACTCTATGATATTATGCATGATGTACACATACAATGGTAGCAATTTTGGGCATGAGCAGACTGTGGTTGTTTTGAAGTTTTTAAGGCAGCATCAATAAGAGGATACATAACAAGTCTTACAGCAGAAAGTCAAAGGTTTTCTACAGTGATGTGTGAAGAATTTTTGTTAATAGATGCTTTATGACAATGCATGCTTTCCTATACTCTAATATGATGATAATGAAGATAGGATGATCTAAATGAACAATGATAATAATTTGACAGAGATAAGCAGTTGTTTGTGCATGATATCTCAGTTATATGTATGCATAGTGATGGGGGATAAAGACTTGACAGGTGTAGACCTTTGAAGGCATGAGCAGACTCTTGAAGACATGAGAAATAGTGGTGCTTGGGGAGACTTCTTGATAACTTGATCAAGTTGTGATAATGACAGTTTGACACCTACAACAGTATGGCAGTGACTGGTTGATGACATTGATAGTGCATCCATGAAATAATAGTGATTGATGTGATAGTAACAACTTGATAATGGTATGGCAATGAAGAATGATGATCAGAGAAGAGGATGAGCAATATTGAGCAGATGCTCAACAATATTGACCAGCAGCAAAACAGATTGAAGAGACAAGTAATGTTATGGTTCTTGATGAGTTAAATGTTATGATATGTGAATGATGAAGTTTATGAAATGATTATGAGATTGGTAGAATAATGGAATGATGAATTGGTGGTTAAGTGTGACAAGTTAAGAAAAGTTGTAAAATTGGCTTTGCACTGATTCACCCCCCCTCTCAGTGTCTAACAATTGGTATTAGAGCTGGCCTTCGTCACACTCCTAGCAAGCTTAAAGGAGATCCTTAGACACAATGGAGGAAAAGAAAGAGTCATCAAGAAATGACATGCCTATACTTGATATTACAGATTATTTCAGTTGGAGAAGCAAAATGAAGGCTTATCTGAAGAAGTTTGGTATTTGGGAAATTGTTATCAATCCACCCGCTCCAACAAACAAGAAAGGAAAATCAGTTGCGCAGAAGGAAGCAAAGAAGGACAACACTACAGCCTTGAAGTTCCTGATGGATGGACTTCCCAGCTCAATGAAGGAAAGTGTAGGAGAGTACACTTCGGCAAAAGACCTATGGTTCAAGTTGGAGAGTGAGTATCAGAAGGCAAGACCAGAACCCGAAAAGACAGATCAGGAATCAGAAGACAAACCCCCAGAAGAGCTCAATCAAGAAGAAGACAAACAAGAAGAGGAATCTAGTAAATGTATGGACTCTTATGATTATAATGATAGCTTGTGTGATGAAATTGAGAAGGTTCTTGCAGAAGATGATGAAGCGCTATCAAATACTGCACATGAGATACATCTCAAGTTGCTAAATATTGATCTCAGAGCCAATTGGTTCCTAAGCACAGTAAATCTGAACCAAAGTGATTTCACGAAGTTCAAAAAGAAAATCTTGGACTCCTTGAATGAATATCAGCAGAAGACCATGTCAATGAAAGTGTTGCTTGTAAAGCTCAAAGACAAGGAC
Source organism: Pseudotsuga menziesii (assembly GCA_001517045.1). NCBI lineage: Eukaryota > Viridiplantae > Streptophyta > Pinopsida > Pinales > Pinaceae > Pseudotsuga > Pseudotsuga menziesii. Next base: position 477,415 of record LPNX011210146.1, read on the forward strand.
AAAGATTTGCGGGATCAAATCAAAGATAAGGATGCTGAAGTTGAGCGATTAAAGACTCAATTGATCAGTCAAAAGGAAGAATCAGAAAAGCCTGGTCAAGAGCTTGAAGAAACTAGAGAGGTCAATCATGATCTGAAGACTCAGCTGGAGGAAGCCAAGAAGACAGAAGAAATCCTGAAGAGTCAGCTAGAAGAAAAGAAGGAGATAGTTCAGAAGTTGGAAATGGAGGTAGTTGGTCTCAGGAAGAAAGGTAAGAAGAACGAAGCCTTGGTCAAGTTCCAGGACAATTCAATTGTCCTAGATAAGATCTTAGATTGCCAAAGATCTCCACTTAGCAAAACTGGTCTTGGTTACAAGAAGAACAAAGAAAAATCTGAAGATGACTCTTGGTCTCCGAAGGCTCCAGAAGCAGGTCCATCAACATCCAAAGTTGCTCCCCATGCACCTGCACATGACAATAAGGATTTTGGAAGTTCAAAGATGAAACAAGGAGTTAGGTCTATTCCTCAAAGCAACTTCATAAAAGAAACAACTCTAAGACCCAGGTATGAAAGTGGCTTCAATGGTTATTGTTATTTTTGTTCTAACTTTGGTCATAAGGCTATGGATTGTAGTTTCTTTGGAAGAAGAAGGGTTGGAAGCCCCAATGACTCAGTTAGATGTTGGACATGCAATCAAGTTGGACATGTTGCTACCACATGTCACACATTGAGATGCTACACTTGCAGTGGGTTTGGACACAAATCCCATGAATGTGCCAGTCAAAGAAGTCAAGCAAGAAGGAGTACTCCATAAACATCAGTAAGAAGATTTGAAGATAAAAAGACAAATGTCTACAGTCAAGGACACTCTCAAGCATGGAGAAATGAAGTTGATCAAAGAAGTGTTGGAAGCTCCAACAACTCAGTCAGATGTTGGTCATGCAACAATGTTGGTCACATTGCTGCACATTGTCGTACGATGAGGTGTTATAGCTGTAGTGACCTTGGGCACAAAGCTCAAGATTGTTGGAGTACATGAAAACAATCCTTGAGAAGTTACATAGACAACTCATCAAGGAAAGCCAGTAAAAATGAAGGAACAAATGCTTTAAGGATAGATGCCAAGAAGCAAGTATGGATGAGGAAGACAGAGCAGTTGCAAATAGGAGAGGTTGATCAGAGCAGGGAGGATCGCTGCCATACAACAAGCCAAGTGTAAGGTCTCTCAAAGACCTTAACACACCTTGAGTTCATGAGGCTGGAGAATGAACTCATGGGAGAAAGGATGGTTACTCCAGGCATACAGAGAGGTCCTAGGATCGTGCATATTGATAGGGGGAGCAAATACCAGTGAGTAGTGATCAGATATTTCAGACATGGGTATGTGGACACCCTTTTCCATTGATGCCAAAGGGGGAGAGATGAAGACAAAGGGAGAGATGCAGACAAAAGCATAGCATGCTCATAAGGGGAGAATGAGTTGTTGTCATCAATGAAAAAGGGGGAGATTGTTGATGAAATTGTCATTGATGCCAACATGGACTTGCAGTGGCCCCATGAGATGTCATTGATGCCACAAAGTCCCACCTGCAGTGCCTTGATCCTTTACAGAGTGGGTTTGTGCCTTGAAGCACCTTGTACCCAGTTGACAAGGTTCCTGTACCCACAAGCTTGGATCTTGAAGCCACCACTTTGTTGAAGATGTTGAAGACCCTGCTGATTGATGCTGAAGACCCTGGAGATGGTCTTAAAGCCTTGATGGACGATGGAGAAACCCTAGATGGGTTGGAGAATCATTAATGACCCATTCTGTGGTCATTCATGCTATGACAATGTCCTTGTACCCCTGTCACCAGAAGGAATGTATGATGGGGCCCTTTTGTGTTGGTGATGATCTTGAAACCCTTGGAGAAGTCTTGGTTGACATGTTGAAGCCTTTGGAACCTTGAAGGAATGGTGAAGGTAATGTGGGTCATTTGTGTGGTGATGAGGTACTAAAACCCTTGAAGATGGTGTGTTTCTTTTATGGCTTGATAAAGGACATGATGACCATAAAGGGTTGACTTTGGAAACACACCCCTATGATGTGGCAAAGAATTACATGAAGGAAGGGTTTGTGTGACAAAATAGGAATACAAAATGACAAAAACTTTTTGACTAGTTTGTGGACAAACATACAACATACCCTTATTTGTGATGACCATTGAGGTGGTAATTTTGTGTGACAAAATAAAAATGAGATAATAAAAATAAATAATCAAACCTCTATTTTGTGAAGTCGGCTCATTCAAAATAAATTAAAAATAAAAATATATATGTCGGCTCAAAAATGATTTTTTTTGGGTGGAAACTAGTATAAATACCCAGTCAAAGTTTCATTTTGAGGTGTAAAAAATTCGGACAGCTCTGCAATTTCGGAGGTCTCTGAGGCAGCCGTAGGTGAAGGAGCAGACTGAGGCAAATTCGGCCCTGTGGAAAGACTGAAAATTTTCTTGGTCAAAATATTTATTTTTGGACAGTTTTTCATGAAAAAATTGTTGGGCTATGGAGAATAATTTTGGTGGAGCCAAGTTGCTTTCTCTTGGGATGTAATTATAATTTTGAAGGACTATTTTTTTTGCCCTAGCTAAGGCACTGTAATTTTTGTGGGATAGTGACTATTGACCTTCAACCATCCTACAGTCTGAATTTTATTGCAGCAACAACCATTTGACTTACCAACAGTTGCTTGTGACCTTAACTCCACACTGATGACAAGTTTTTTTTTCGGGTGTTTAACTACTCTGCAAATTTCGGTGGAAGTGAGTGATTGTATTGGAGGTTAAACAGTCCAAATCTGAAGGCATCTACAAATATTCTAGCAGCAGCACTGACAGACATTATATCTCAACATTGACAGGCATCTGAGTTTGTTTTGGGTCCATACTTTCATGCTTGAAATGTCCCGGTTTGAAGTTTGATATGTGTTGGAGGCTTTTCACAGTTGTCACCTTTCTTCAGCATGTTAAACAGTCTGAATTATCTTACAGCAGTCTGAATCTTGCAGCAAAACAGTCCGAGGATGACAGCCCTAGTCCCGAAGTATCTGTGAAGCTCACAGTCCAGGCATAAAGTGACGTGGCAGCAGCAGTAGAATGCCTTTTTTTTTTGCAGCCTGGAAGTTCCATTTTATCTTGTTCTTGTGTTGTTTATCCTTGTCAAGTAGCAGACCATGGTGGTGACCAGCAAAGATTTTTCATGGATAAAATCATAAATTGAAGGATAAACTTTACTGAACTTGACTGAATTGGAGTTGACTTTTGCAGCAACATATGGTAAGTTCTTCTTTGATGCTTGGGCATGAATAATTCTGTGACAGCCTTAAATTCAGGCCTAGAGCAGCGGACCATCATGTATAGTGGCATCTTCACAGTTATGAAGGTATGTTAATGATCAAATGAGTAAACAGTTATATTAGACAGTGAACATAGTAAGGCATACTGAACAGTCTTGTGATGTATACACTTTAATATTGAAGTATGATATGGTATATCCTATGATGATGAACATGCAGTGTATGAGTGATGAAACAGTGACATTCTATATGCATGTTACTCTACAATGTTAAAGATGCATGTATGATGTTGACAATTGATGTATTGGTTGATGATGTATTAAGAATGATGATGAGTATGCACAGTATGTTCACATAGTAAAAACCTTCTACATTGATGTGTGTGAAGACTTAAACATACTCCTCTCATGACAAAGTTCTTGAAGATGCGTTGATACTCTTCTGTGCACAATAAAGTCCCTTGATTGAATATGCAGTGGATGATGATAGTCTGTGATGTGACAATGATGACTAAGTTGAGGCTTGACCTGTTGGCATACACCTACTGATAAATGTTGCAATAAGCAAATCTTTGATATGAGAAATGTATGAGTAGATCTCTTAATGACTAGCATGAGTAGTAGATGAAAAGATACTTTGAAGACCTTGTTGATGATAATGCTGCAATTTGTGATGATAAACTAGGTCATCTACAGCAACAACTTCTTTGGACATCTGAGGTTACTAACAATCCTTTGATAGCTTGACACACAGCCTGAGTATGAGATGTTTGAAAGATAAAGTGGTATACTCAGTGGTGTGAAATGTGTAGTGATGTGCATGCTATACTCTATGATATTATGCATGATGTACACATACAGTGGTAGCAGTTTTGGGCATGAGCAGACTGTGGTTGTTTTGAAGGTTTTAAGGCAGCATCAGTAAGAGGATACATACCAAGTCTTACAGCAGAAATTGAAAGGTTTTCTACAGTGATGTGTGAAGAATTTTTGTTAATATATGCTTTATGACAATGCATGCTTTCCTATACTCTAATATGATGATAATGAAGATAGGATGATCTAAATGAACAATGATAATAATTTGACAGAGATGAGCAGTTTTTTGTGCATGATATCTCAATTATATGTATGCATAGTGATGGGGGATAAAGACTTGATAGGTGCAGACCTTTGAAGGCATGAGCAGACTCTTGAAGACATGAGCAGTAGTGGTGCTTGGGGAGACTTCTTGATAACTTGATCAATTTGTGATAATGACAGTTTGACACCTACAGTAGTATGGCAGTGACTGGTTGATGACATTGACAATGCATCCATGACATAATAGTGATTGATGTGACAGTAACAACTTGATAATGGTATGGTAGTGAAGAATGATGATCAGAGAAGAGGATGAGTAGCAGTATGATGATCAGAGAAAATGACGAGCAGCAGTGTTGAGCAGATGATCAGCAATATTGACCAACAATAGAACAAATTGAAGAGACAAGTAATGTTATGGTTCTTGATGAGTTAAATGCTATGATATGTGAATGATGAAGTTTATGAAATGATTATGAGATTGGTAGAATAATGGAATGATGAATTGGTGGTTAAGTGTGACAAGTTAAGAAAAGTTGCAAAATTGGCTTTACACTGATTCACCCCCCCTCTCAGTGTCTAACAATTGGTATTAGAGCCGGCCTTCGTCACAATCCTAGCAAGCTTGAAGGAGATCCTTAGACACAATGGAGGAAAAGAAAGAGTCATCAAGCAATGACATGCCTATACTTGATATTACAGATTATTTCAGTTGGAGAAGCAAAATGAAGGCTTATCTGAAGAAGTTTGGTATTTGGGAAATTGTTATCAATCCACCTACTCCAACAAACAAGAAAGGAAAATCAATTGCACAGAAGGAAGCAAAGAAGGACAACACTACAGCCTTGAAGTTCCTGATGGATGGACTTCCCAGCTCAATGAAGGAAAGTGTAGGAGAGTACACTTTGGAAAAATACCTATGGTTCAAGTTGGAGAGTGAGTATCAGAAGGCAAGACCAGAACCCGAAAAGACAGATCAGGAATCAGAAGACAAGCCCCTAGAAGAGCTCAATCAAGAAGAAGACAAACAAGAAGAGGACTCTAGTAAAGGTATGGACTCTTGTGATTATAATGATAGCTTGTGTGATGAAATTGAGAAGGTTCTTGCAGAAGATGATGAAGGGCTATCAAAGACTGCACATGAGATACATCTCAAGTTGCTAAATATTGATCTCAGAGCCAATTGGTTCCTAAGCACAGTAAATCTGAACCAAAGTGATTTCATGAAGTTCAAAAAGAAAATCTTGGACTCCTTGAATGAATATTAGCAAAAGACCATGTCAATGAAAGTGTTGCTTGTAAAGCTCAAAGACAAGGACAAAGAGTTGCGGGATCAAATGAAAGAGAAGGATGCTGAAGTTGAACAATTAAAGACTCAATTGATCAATCAAAAAGAAGAATCAGAAAATCCTGGTCAAGAGCTTGAAGAAACTAGAGAGGTCAATCATGATCTAAAGACTCAGCTGGAGGAAGCCAAGAAGAAAGAAGAAATACTAAAGAGTCAGCTGGAAGAAAAGAAGGAGACAGTTCAGAAGTTGGAAATGGAGGTAGTTGGTCTCAGGAAGAAAGGTAAGAAGAATGAAGCCTTGGTCAAGTTCCTAGACAGTTCAATTGTCCTAGATAATATCTTAGATTTCCAAAGATCTCCACTCGGCAAAACTGGTCTTGGTTACAAGAAGAACAAAGAAAAATCTGAAGATGACTCTTGGTCTCCGAAGACTCCAGAAGCAGGTCCATCAACATTCAAAGTTGCTCCCCATGCACTTGCACATGACAACAAGGATTTTGGAAGTTCAACTATGAAACAAGGAGTTAGGTCTATTCCTCAAAGCAACTTCATAAAAGAAACAACTCTAAGACCCAGGTATGAAAGTGGCTTCAATGGTTATTGTTATTTTTGTTCTAAATTTGGTCATAAGGCTATGAATTGTAGTTTCTTTGGAAGAAGAAGGGTTGGAAGCCCCAATGACTCAGTTAGATGTTGGACATGCAATCAAGTCAGACATGTTGCTGCCACATGTCATACATTGAGATGCTACACCTGCAGTGGGTTTGGACACAAAGCCCATGAATGTTCCAGTCAATGAAGTCAAGCAAGAAGGAGTACTCCATACACATCAGCAAGAAGATTTGAAGATCAGAAGACAAATGTCTACAGTCAAGGACACTCTCAAGCATGGAGAAATGAAGTTGATTAAAGAAGTGTTGGAAGCTCCAACAGCTCAGTCAGATGTTGGTCATGCAACAATGTCGGTCACATTGCTGCACATTGTCATACGATGAGGTGTTATAGCTGCAGTGACCTTGGGCACAAAGCTCAAGATTGTTGGAGTACACAAAAACAATCCTTGAGAAGTTACCTAGACAACTAATCAAGGAAATCCAGTACAAATGAAGGAACAAATGCTCAAAGGACAGATGCCAAGAAGCAAGTATGGATGAGGAAGACAGAGCAATTGCAGATAGGAGAGGTTGATCAGAGAAGGGAGGATGGCTGCCATACAGCAAGCCAAGTGTAAGGTCTCTCAAAGACCTTAACACACCTTGAGTTCATGAGGCTGGAGAATGAACTCACAGGAGAAAGGATGGTTACTCCAGGCATACAGACAGGTCCTAGGATCGTGCATATTGACAGAGGGAACAAATACCAGTGAGCAGTGATCAGAGATTTCAGACACAGGTATGTGGACACCCTTTGCCATTGATGCCAAAGGGGGAGAGATGAAGACAAAGGGAGAGATGCAGAAAAAAGCAGAGCATGCTCATAGGGGGAGCATGAGTTGTTGTCATCACTGACAAAGGGCGATATTGTTGATGAAATTGTCATTGATGCCAACATGGACTTGCAGTGGCCCCACGAGATGTCATTGATGCCACCAAGTCCCACCTGCAGTGCCTTGATCCTTTATAGAGTGGGTTTGTGCCTTGAAGCACCTTGTACCCAATTGACAAGGTTCCTGTACCCACAAGCTTGGATATTGAAGCCACCACTTTGTTGAAGATGTTGAAGACCCTGCTGATTGATGTTAAAGACCCTGGAGATGGTCTTAAATCCTTGATGGACGATGGAGAAACCCTAGATGGGTTGGAGAAGCATTAATGACCCATTCTATGGTCATTCATGCTATGAAAATGTCCTTGTACCCCTGTCACCGGAAGGAATGCATGATGGGGCCCTTTTGTGTTGGTGATGATCTTGAAACCCTTGGAGAAGTATTGGTTGACATGTTGAAGCCTTTGGAACCTTGAAGGAATGGTGAAGGTAATGTGGGTCACTTGTGTGGTGATGAGGTACTAAAACCCTTGAAGATGGTGTGTTTCTTTTATGGCTTGATAAAGATGATGATGACCATAAAGGGTTGACTTTGGAAACACACCCCTATGATGTGGCAAAGAATTACATGAAATAAGGGTTTGTGTGACAAAATAGGAATACAAAATGACAAAAACTTTTTGACTAGTTTGTGGACAAACATACAACATACCCTTATTTGTGATGACCATTGAGGTGGTAAGTTTGTGTGACAAAATAAACATGAGATAATAAAAATAAATAATCAAACCTCTATTTTGTGAAGTTGGCTCATTCAAAATAAATATATATATGTCGGCTCAAAAAGAAAAATAAATAACAAGTCGGCTCAAAAATGATTTTTTTTGGGCAGAAACTAGTATAAATACCCAGTCGAAGTTTCATTTTGAGGTGTAAAAAATTCGGAAAGCTTTGCAATTTCGGAGGTCTCTGAGGCAGCCGCAGGTGAAGGAGTAGACTGAGGCAAATTCGGCCCTGTGGAAAGACTGAAAATTTTGTTGGTCAAAATATTTATTTTTAGACAGTTTTTCATGAAAAAATTGTTGGGCTATGGAGAATAATTTTGGTGGAGCCAAGTTGCTTTCTCTTGAGATGTAATTATAAATTTGAAGGAATGTTTTTTTTTTTTGCCCTAGCTGAGGCACTGTAATTTTTGTGGGATAGTGACTATTGACCTTTAACCATCCAACAGTCCGAATTTTATTGCAGTAACAACCATTTGACTTACCAACAGTTGCTTGTGACCTTAACTCCACACTGATGACAAGTTTTATTTGGGTGTTTAACTACTCTGCAAATTTCGGTGGAAGTGAGTGATTGTATTGGAGGTTAAACAGTCCAAATCTGAAGGCATCTACAAATAGTCTATCAGCAGCATTGACAGACATTATATCTCAACATTGACAGGCATCTGAGTTTGTTTTGGGTCCATACTTTCATGCTTGAAATGTCTCGGTTTGAAGTTTGATATGTGTTGGAGGCTTTTCACAGTTGTCACCTTTCTTTAGCATGTTAAACAGTCTGAATTATCTTACAGCAGTCTGAATCTTGCAGTAAAATAGTCCGAGGATGACAGCCCTAGTCCCAAAGTATCTATGAAGCTCATAGTCCAGGCATAAAGTGACGTGGCAGCAGCAGTAGAACGCCTTTTTTTTTTGCAGCCTGGAAGTTCCATTTTCTCTTGTTCTTGTGTTGTTTATCCTTGTCAAGTAGCAGACCATGGTGGTGACCAGCAAAGATTTTTTATGGATAAAATCATAAATTGAAGGATAAACTTTACTGAACTTGACTGAATTGGAGCTGACTTTTGCAGCAACATATGTTAAGTTCTTCTTTGATGCTTAGGCATGAATAATTCTGTGACAGCCTTAAATTCAGGCCTAGAGTAGCGAACCATCATGTATAGTGGCATCTTCACAGTTATGAAGGTATGTTAATGATCAAATGAGTAAACAGTTATATTAGATAGTGAACACAGTAAGGCATACTGAACAGTCTTGTGATCTATGCACTTTAATATTGAAGTATGATATGGTATATCCTATGATGATGAACATGCAGTTCATGAATGATGAAACAATGACATTCTATATGCATGTTACTCTACAATGTTAAAGATGCATGTATCATGTTGACAATTGATGTAATGGTTGATGATGTATTAAGAATGATGATGAGTATGCACAGTATGTACACATAGTAAAAACCTTCTACAGTGATGTGTGTGAAGACTTACTCCTCTCATGACAAAGTTCTTGAAGATGCGTTGATGCTCTTCCATGCACAATAAAGTCCCTTGATTGAATATGCAGTGGATGATGATAGTCTGTGATGTGACAGTGATGATTAATTTGAGGCTTGGCCTGTTGGCATACACCTGCTGATAAATGTTACAATAAGCAAATCTTTGATATGAGAAACGTATGAGTAGATCTCTTAATGACTAGCATGAGCAGTAGATGAAAAGATACTTTGAAGACCTTGTTGATGATAATGTTGCAATTTGTGATGATAAACGAGGTCATCTACAGCAACAACTTCTTTGGACATCTGAGGTCACTAACAGTCCTCTGATAGCTTGACACACAGCCTGAGTATGAGATGTTTGAAAGATAAAGTGGTATACTCAGTGGTGTGAAATGTGTAGTGATGTGCATGCTATACTCTATGATATTATGCATGATGTACACATACAGTGGTAGCAGTTTTGGGCATGAGCAGACTGTGGTTGTTTTGAAGCTTTTAAGGTAGCATCAGTAAGAGGATACATAACAAGTCTTACAGCAGAAAGTCAAAGGTTTTCTATAGTGATGTGTGAAGAATTTTTGTTAATACATGCTTTATGACAATGCATGCTTTCCTATACTCTAATATGATGATAATGAAGATAGGATGATCTAAATGAGCAATGATAATAATTTGACAGAGATGAGCAGTCGTTTGTGCATGATATCTCAGTTATATGTATGCACAGTGATGGGGGATAAAGACTTGACAGGTGCAGACCTTTGAAGGCATGAGCAGACTCTTCAAGACATGAGTAGTAGTGGTGCTTGGGGAGACTTCTTGATAACTTGATCAAGTTGTGATAATGACAGTTTGACACCTACAGCGGTATGGCAGTGACTAGTTGATGACATTGACAGTGCATCCATGACATAATAGTGATGATGTGACAGTAACAACTTGATAATGGTATGGAAGTGAAGAATGATGATCAGAGAAGAGGATGAGTAGCAGTGTTGAGCAGATGATCAGCAATATTGACCAATAGCAGAATAGATTGAAGAGACAAGTAATGTTATGGTTCTTGATGAGTTAAATGCTATGATATGTGAATGATGGAGTTTATGAAATGATTATGAGATTGGTAGAATAATGGAATGATGAATTGGTGGTTAAGTGTGACAAGTTAAGAAAAGTTGTAAAATTGGCTTTACACTGATTCACCCCCCCTCTCAGTGTCTAACAGCCTACTATAAATGAATTTATGTTATAATGAACTTAACTATGAGCAATATACCAATCTAAGACAAAGTTTGACAGGGAATCTGCCACAACATTTATATGTCTCGGAGCATGTTGACATGAAACTTGCTAAAAATATCTTTCTAGAAGCCTAACTCTTAGGAATGTATGAACGAGTAGGGCATTCTAGATGGTGTAGACTTGGTTTAACTGATGCACAACTAACTTCAAGTCCAAGTAAACCCTAATTTCTATTACATCATTAGCTAGGGATTTCGTCAACAATCCAATCACTGCATGATATTCTGCAAGATTGTTGGTAGAGGGACACAAACAAGTACCCCCTAAACATACCTGATCACCTGTAGGAGAGTATAGTACCCAAGCTACCGATGCAAGATTCAAGGTGTAACAATTAGCACCATTCGTGAAACTGATAAAGGTGGTCATCTGTCCATTAAACATAAGACTTACATAAGTAGGGTTGTGAAAAACACATCTTATATCCACACAAAAACAACACTTTTAAAAGAAAACACACATCACTCTATAAACAATATCTACAAAGAATCTATGCTAGATGACCTAGGCATAATATATTTTGAGGTAGATCCCGTTGCAGGGCTCTCCTAAGGGTATCCTGTCTGTAACGAACATAAAATATATAAATATTAAAAATAATATTAATAGATAATTATTAATTAATAATTAATAATTATCAAAGATTCACGACTGTAGGTTGGAAAGTCACGAATGGACATATATAAGTCCGACCATTGTAAATCAATCATATCAATTCTATTATCAATTTATATATTATGGCTTATTTAATATTCCAGATCTTTTGGTAAATATTACTCTATGAACGAATAAATATGTGTTTCAGTGGTATCAGAGCCAGCCCTTTCTCAGGATTGTGCTCATTCCAGCTTTTAGCCAAAATTTCAAATTTTATCTGAGTAATTTCAGAGTTTCTCTGTACACTTGGTCTTTGACCAGTCCTGGCTTTGGCCATTCCCAGATTTCAAATTGACGAAATATATATATATAT